>ML792265.1:283835-298201 GCA_009831015.1 Picea engelmannii | reverse complement strand
ACTTGGAGAAGGTGTAGTAGAGCTTGGAAGAAAAAATGTAAAAGAAAAGAATGTTCTATTGGTTGAAGACTTGAATCATAATCTACTCAGTGTTAGTAAAATGTGTGATCAAGGATACACTCTTACGTTTGATTCCTGAAAATTAAAATCAGAGAAAATAACTTAGGAAGATTGGTTGCAACTACAACAAGAAGACCGAACAACATATACATCCTATACATGAAGAAGAGAGAGAAGACAAAAGCCACACAAAAGGATTTTAAGGAAGAAAATGTCCCAAAGACAAAAAATAAGGATGAAGTATTATTGAGTGCCACATGTTTAGGGGGAGCTGCCCCAAAGAAGAGAGTTACATTTTTCCATTAAACTCAGGGGGAGCAGCCCTAACCTTTTCCATTTATGTCAAAGAGGGAGAGAAATTGGGATCATGATGATAGGGGGAGCATGAGTGTTTCCATCAATGACAAAGGGGGGGATTGTTGGAAGATTGGTTGTTGTCATTGATGTCAACCCTAGTCATGGGTTTTGGACCGCAAGATTGATAAAGGTATTTGGACATGAAGGACAATGCACATGCATATACAACACCCATGAATGGATAGTATACATCATGTTGTTTCCGGTGGTATGTGGCACGTCACGTAGATCCTCATGGTTGAGGAGAAATGAATTTTTGAAGATGACAAAGTGAATTGAGGAAAGAAGTACATGTAGGTCCTGAAGATAATTAAAGAAAAGAATTACAAAATAAGAAAGTGTCATGTCGGACCTAATGTTAAAAGGAAGTGACATAAATGGTATAAATAAACATCATTATAAATTCATTTGATACAAGTTGAATTTCAGAGGAAATAAGAAGAAAAGAAGGCCAAATTTCAAGGGAGGATGAAGTCTTTTGGTGATGTGTTCTAAGGTATGTTATTTTCAGGTCATCTTACCAATTTTGCTATAAATGTTTTTCTAGAATGATTCAGATGGTGAAATCACTATGGTATTGAGAAGAAATATCAAGGTACCTTTGGTAAAATTTTCAACTCTTGATTCGCTATAATTATGGAGATACACTCTGTGGAAGATAGGGTTTCTGACCACTCCTGAAGCTACTTAATAAACAGGTGTTCCGGGTAAAATATTCATAACTTATTCATACAAAATACAAATGAAGTGGTACCACTTCCATTGGAAAGAGTACGGACTATAGTTTCTTGTGTGCGATTTTCAGAATTGGATGTTAAATAGTGAGCGCAGGGCATGTTGTACAAGTTGGGTCTTCTGAACAAACCAGAATTGAATAAAGTCTACCATTCTTTGTATAACCTCTTTTTGGGGAGGATTCAAGGAGTGAAAATTGGAGGAGTTTCATAGAATACATTGAGTAATATTATCTACATGATCAGAGTACTCCAAGAATTGAAGAATTTCATAAATTGAAGAAGTCTCAGGAAGCATTGTCAGGTTCTATGTGATGATTGGTTGATGGTGATGATTTAATGTAAAGTTTTATTATCTCTCATATATTCTTGGGTGGAAGGAAGGGTCAAGGATGGAGAGTTCAAATATCTCTTGATATTGCAGGATTGTATCTTCCTCTTGGAGGTTTATCCCTCCCTTTACATTTGGAAGCTGTAGCTACCTTTGGAAGTCATTACTTCCCTTGAACAAAAACTATTGATTATTTCTCATATATTGTGCATGGTGTATTGTGGTGTATTGGTGTAACTCTTATGCTATTGTTCATTTCTCATTGGATATAATTGAATGGTTTAAGTATAAGTTGAAAAAGGTTTTTAAATTGTAATTGATACTGATTCACCCCCCTCTTAGTATCAACATTTCTTTTGATGCCCTATGGAGACAAGATGCTAGAGGATATGGCTTGGTTGTAAAGTGATGTATATCAACATTTATTATTATAATTTGGGAGACATTTGAGAGATTTGTAAGATCTTTTGAGTGGTTTTTCTGAATTAATGAAAAATCTTACCTTTTTTCTTAGAAAAATAAATAAATCAATCAAATCAATAAAATAGTGTGAACCACAATTCAATCATGATTTTTTAACATGGAAAACAACTCAATTCTAACTTTTCATTGATAAAATGAAAATGTACAATGAGATAAAAACAAGAATATTAACACTAGATCCATATTTATCTATCGTCAACAATCAACTCGTTTACAATCTTAGAGTAGTATACAAAATTATTCATTTCTCCTTTGTTCATGTTAGACACACACAGTATGTCAATATGATGAAGATGACAGTTCATTACTTGTATGTCAATATGATGAAGATGACAGTTCAACATGTTGAGCAACAAATAATTTACAAGGAAAAAAAATGCTGAAGACCGTAGGTGATATCCTTTGTGGCTAGTGTTTGCCCTAGCCACCCCCCGCACCAGATTTGTTTCGTCACTGTCTGCATCAGAATTTTTGTTTCCACTGTGCATGGTTCATGTGGGAATTTTGAATCCAAGCCACTGTCTTGATGTCGTTGTGTGTGATCCATGTGAAGGATTTCTTCCTCTTTTCCAATCTAGCAGGCTTGGTTGATTGGATCTTCAAATATGGGTACTGAAATTAGAGATGATATAGAATAATTTTGTTCTTTGGTTTAGTCTTTGAACCATCAGAATAGAAACTTGCTTCAATCCAGTTGATTTGTCAAACAATTTGAATATATGTCACATATGGAGTTCTCATCTCTTGAACCTTGAAGATCATCTCTCTCTTTTCAATGAACGTGCTTTGGTGGGAAAGTTTATTGAGCTATGGCCAAGTCCCAAGGTTGTGGAATCATAGGTATTGGAGAATTGGTTCCCTTAGATCGAAGGTACGATCATATCTTTTGTTGTAGGACAAGGTTATTTCATTTTTACTTTTACCAGCAAATTGGAGAAGGAAAAGATGGAGATAATAGTGAGGAGACTGAGGAAGAAGATGGCGAAGATAGCGAGGAGTTAGAGGAGGAAGAAATGGAAGCTGTAAAAAGTGGAAAAAAAATATCAAGTCATGGGAATTCTATTCCAAAAGTGCAGTCTCGTTCCTACCCTTCTAAACCCTTTTTCTTCGCTAATGCTTTGAAAAACTCTGCACCAACTCCCTCCTCTACTCTTATAAGGGGAAGGAGTTATAAAAGGGACAAGGTAGCTCAAGGGGTAGGAAAGAATAATAGGTTGAAAAGTGATGAATTCACACCTTTTGGTCCCCATTGGAAATCAAGAGGGGTTAGATAAAGTCTTAGACAATAATGTTTTGTTTCTATGTAAACCTTTGCAATTAGTTTGTCAGAATCTATTCATGTTCTCGGAGATTTGGCATTAGAAATAGGAAATTGTCCATTCTCACCTCCATATGCAGCAAAAGGTTGAATAAATGTCTGTGTTTGGAAGCCTAAGAAGGTGAAGCGTCGTTTGATTATGGGCATGGATGTGGGGTTGGAAGAGTCTTGCAAACTCTCCCTCTGCGTGCTGGTTGGGAGGTTTGCGTGCAAGGCCAGGAGAAATTTACCTTTCAACGAGTGGATGTAAATTACTTGGATTCCACTCATTGGATATTCACCTAAGTTGTTGACCCCCCCTCACAGGTGGTTTGGTTTGGTTTTCAGAAATCTGGAGGATTCCACTTTCATCCTTGACAAATTCTGGGAATTCAAGGGCAGAAGCATTATGTTAAAGTGTTGGTGCACGTGCTTCGACCCTGCTACTGAATATTTTAGTTTCTTTCATGTATGGGTTTTACTACCTAGACTGTTGCTCCAACTATGGAATAAAAAATCCCTGGAGGCGATTGGGATCCTGCTAGGTCGATTCTTAAAGGTTGATGAAGATGGTTTGTTTTCAACGGAGAAGCAAATGGCGATGGTCCTTGTTGAGCTGGATGTTATCATCGTAACAATTTTCTTCTGATGGAATCCAAATCTCAGATTTAGTGAGGGGCTATATCAATATGGAGATGTGATAAATTTGGAGGATAGGGTCACACCTAGCAGAGAAGGGACAATATAGTGGAGGTGCGGAAGTTGATGGGGCCCAACGGGCCACGTATCTTAAAACAACCTAGATTGATGGTCAGGAGACATATCGAGCGAGGAAATAGCGTGAAGGTTAATCGCTTGAGAGCGGGTCAGGGAAAATACTGTGGTTTCACCTCGTAGACATGTGCACCACTAGAGGCATATCGAGGCGAAAAGAGGTCTACCCAAAATGGTTTTGTCTCACCCCTGATATCGAAAAACGCATATAAATAGAGGGCCCCGACCATTATTTTATGATATTTCAAATCGTTCAAATGTTTGAAAATTGGTGCAAACACTCCGTTCAAAACTAAAACTCAACAATGAACCAGACTTTCACATTCTCCGCTAATTCATAGGTATTTTTCATCATGGCCATGAATCTTGTCATTTTATTTGTAACATAGAAAGACCACGCCTATAAAGAAGAAGCCCTAATTGACAGAGACTCAGATATATTTGACACAGAAATAACCATCTCACCCATTTTTCGTATCTAGAGCCAATTTGTTAGACAATGTCAGGAAACAAATACCCTTCCTCGAAGAAGCACAAGATTCCATGACCCCTTACGCCGTTGAAGTCACATTCCCTTTTCCAAAGTTCATAAGATGGTGTGCAGAACAATACTCCTAGGAAGAAAAGGTCATTTTGAATAATTTAGGGTCAGAGGTCCTGTGCATAATAGATAACTCGTAAATTCAACATACAATATAACCTTCGAAATCAAAAAGTACCTCCAAACCCTCCAAAGGGAAACCCCACCAAAGAAGCTCAGAGTAACATACCTTCTTCAAGTCAGCCCCAAAAAAATTATGCTGCAAAGGATTAAGCTGTAAAAGACTCTACTATGAAGGATTCTACTGCAAAGGGTACTATGGACAAAGGAAAGAAGAAAGAAGAACCCCATAAGAGAATATTGGAGGCAAGGAAAAAAACGGTCACCAAAGAGGTAGAGAAGACCTCATCCTCTTTTAATTTTGAAAGTGAGATGACCAAGATCAAATTTTTCATACCATTTAATGAATTGATCAAGAACAATGAGTACAAAAATAAGATAATCAAGATGCTTAAGATGGAACAAACCTATGATACCCTGAACATACAAGATGATCACCCAACCATCTTATTTGGACCAAGAGTAGAAGAAAATAATGATAATGAAGAAGTTCCCCCATTCTATGTTAGCCTGAAAATCCATGATATGACTCTACACAATGCCATGTTGGATTCCAAAGCATCTCATAACCTAATGCCCAAGGTGGTCATGGACCAACTAGGCCTGAACATCACAAGGATTTACAAAGACCTGTACTCTTTCGACTCTAGGAAGGTAAAATGCCTAGGTCTTATTAAAGATCTGGTGGTATCTTTGGCACAAATTCCAGCAAATAACATGGTTATGGATGTAGTGGTTGCTGACATCCCTCCCAAGTTTGGCATGCTATCGTCAAGGTCTTAGGCTGCAAAATTAAAGGGAACCCTCCAGATGGACATGTCATATTCCACCATTCCTGTTTTTGGTCAGGACAGAAGGTTGTATAGAGAAGTTTTGCTAAAATACATGGTCAACAATAAGTCACAGCCAAGTAATCACCCCATCTACTCCATGGAAACTGAGTTGGGATCTTCTATTTTCTTGAATGACCTGTGTTGTGAAGAGAAAGAACCAGAAATTGACATGGCTAACAAAGAGAGATTTGATCAGGAGATTGAGGAATATTCAGAGCAATAGGATGAAGCAGAAGATCAGATATGCAAGATGAGTTTTGATGGGGCAACCTACAGAGAGGGAGCAGGAGCTAGCATTTGGATCAATCACTCCAAAGGAGATTCAAAATTGTGCTCTTATAAACTTATTTTTGAGTGCACAAATAACATGGCAGAATATGAAGCATTAATATTGGGGTTAAAATTTTTGAAAGAATTGGGTGCCAAAAGAATTTCTATACACGAAGACTATGAGCTAATTATAAATCAAATTGAAGGCATATACCAAGAAAAACATCCCAGACTCAGGGCTTATAGGAATCTGGTACTATACCTCCTTGAGAAATTTCTAGAATATAATCTTTCAGCAATTCCAAGAGAACATAATCAAGTTGTTGATGCCTTGGCTACTTCAACAATGGTTTTCAAAGTTCCAATTTTCCTTGACAGAAGTTACAAGGTTGAGGAAAAGTACAGGCCAACAGTACCAGATAATATGAAGCACTGACAAGTTTTTGAAGACGAAAAACATATAGAAAGCTTCCTCAAGATGGAGAATGAATTCGAGAATTTGAACATTAATGATGAATACTATGATGATGAGGTGGATGCAGCTGCTTTCTCAAAGGAGCAGTATTTTGACAATGATATTGTATTCAGAGATATCATTCAACTAAAGAGAAACATCATTCCCAAGGGTCTGGTCCATTGGAGAAACTCTTTGATAATAATGATGTGGTCAGAAGTCCAAATATTACAATAAATAAAGGGGATGTGTAAGATTGCAATATTGGGACTCCAGAAGATCCAAAGATCATTAAGCTATCCAGAACACTCAACCTTGAAGTCAAGGAAAGGTATGTCAAATTAATGAAAGAATTCCCTGATGTTTTTGATTGGAGCTATGATGAGATGAAAGTCTATGATACCAGTATAATCCAACATGTTATCCCAATAAAGGAAGACCACAAACCATTCAAACAGAAATTGAGAAGGATAAACCCTTTGATGTTACCCTTGATAGAGAAAGAAGTAAAGAAACTATTTGAAGCCAAAATCATAGTGTCCTTGAGATTTTCCAAATGGGTGGAAAATCCAGTGCTAGTTAGAAAAAAGAGTGGACAAATCAGGTTGTGTGTGGCTTTCAGGAATCTGAACAAAGTATCTCTAAAAGACAATTACCCACTGCCTAAGATGGATCATATTTCACAAAAGGTGGTGGGTTCTCAGAAAATGTCAATGTTAGATGGCTTCTATGGATACAATTAGATTATGGTGCACCTTGACAATCAGGAAAAGATGACGTTTAGAACACCATGGGGAACATTCATGTATGCCAAGATGCCTTTTGGGCTTATGAATGCAGGGGCAACGTTTCAAAGATCTATGGACATATATTTTGCTGATGAAAAAGACAAATTCATTGTTATCTACCTTGATGACATAATTATGTATTCTACCTCAGATGAGGAACACGTCAAGCACCTTAGAAGCGGGTTTCAAAAATGTAGAAAGTTTGGAATCTCGTTGAATCCTAAGAAGTCAAATTTCACCATGGAAGAAGGAAAGATGTTGGGTCACATTATTTCAAAAGAAGGGATAAAGGTAGACCCCAGCAGAGTTGAGGGGATCTTAAAAATTGGCATACCCAGAAGTAAAAAGGAGGTACAATCTTTCCTGGGCAATGTGAACTTTCTAAGAAGATTCATCCCTAATCTGGCCAAAATCATAAAGTATATCACCAACATGTTAAAGAAAGGGAATGAAATAAAATGGACCCATGATGCTAGAAAATCCTTTGAAGACATTAAAGTGGCATTAACCAAGGCTCTAGTACTAGACAACCCAAACTTTGAAAATGACTTCATATTATTTTCTTTTGCCTTAGAGCACACAATTGCTGGTGTCTTACTGCAAAAAGATGAGAAAGATTATGAGAAGCCCATAACATATTACAACAAGACAATGAGGGATGTCCCTTTGAAATATGATATCATGGAGAATCAAGCATATGCACTAGTCAAGGCCTTGAAAGAATTCAGAGTTTACATCTTGCATTCTCATACACCTGCTTATGTACCCAGTAGCTCTGTGAAAGACATCTTGACCCAAACCAATCTTGAAGGAAAGAGGGGTAAATGGATAGCAGTGTTGTTAGAATATGACCTTGAAATCAAACCTACCAAGTTGATCAAGGGGTAGGGGCTTGCGAAGCTAATGGCACAGACCAATTGTGAACTCCTAGGGATAAAATTCATTGCAGATCTATCAGAAGTGCAATAGAAGGGAGAACTCCTCAAATATCCCAGAAATTTCTTGACTTCACAAGGTATGCAAACATCATCTTTGTGTTGAAAATTTTATAGGCTCCTCCTGAATTTAGTAAAACAAAGGCCATATTCTTGAAACTAAAAGCAAAAAAATTTTGTATATTGAATGAATCTCTATATTGGAAAGATCCAGGGGGAATTGTATTGAGATGTTTGATAGAAGGAGAAGCAGAAAAAATCATCAGAGAGTTCCATAAGGGTGACTGTGGGGGTCATCATTATTGGAAGACAACTGTGCATAAGATTTTGAGGGATGGATTCTATTGGCCTAGCATATTTCTCGATGTTTATAAAGAGGTTTCAAAATTCCATGAATGTCAGATTTTCGATGGGAAAGGAAAATTGCAACCTCTACCTTTAAAACCCATTTTGGTGGAAGCTCCTTTCAAACAGTGGGGCCTTGATTTTATAAGGGAAATACACCCATAATCCTCATCTCAACACAAATGGATTTTGATGGCGATAGACTATTTCACTAAGTGGATTGAGGCAGTTCCCACCAGGCAGGTAACAGATGATGTTATCATCCGATTTTTAGAAGACAATATTCTGTCCATATTCAAATGGCCGACCAAGATCATAACAAACAATGCAGCGGCTTTCAAATCCAAGAAAATAGAAAAAATATGCAGAGATTACAATATCACCCTTGGTCATTATACATCATACTATCCTCAAGGAAATCGTTTGGCCGAGTCTTCAAATAAAATCTTAGTCAGAATCATCAAAAAACTGTTGCAAGAAAACAAAAAGGCCTAGCACAAAAAGCTCATCCATGCATTATGGGCTGAAAAAATATCCCCAAAGAGATCCATATCCATGTCCCCTTTCCAGATCGTTTATGGAACATAGGCTATTTTTCCTACTGCATTGGGATTGCCAGTGATGAAGCTGTTACAGGAGAAGGAGGCGGAAACAGATGTCAATCGAAGAAGAGATGATGAACTAATCATTGTACAACAAACCAGGGAAAAGGCTTTCCATAATACTCAGCTGCGCCAAGACAATATCAAAGAGGCTTTCGACAAACGCACCAAGGCAGATGATTTCAAACCAGGAGACTTGGTACTAAAATGGATGCCAAAAATGAAGATAAGGGAAAGGATGGGAAGTTTGACCATCTTTGGTTGGGACCATTCAAGATTGCAGCATACCATGGGAGTAATGCATACATACTACAGGAGAGTAATGGAGACATCGTTGGAGGAGGGCCTGTGAATGGCAGGTTCCTCAAACATTACATCGTTTAAACAATCATCACCCCTCTCATTCATTGTACATAATCATTTTTGTGTTTTCTTTCGCATAAAGAGGTTGGAATAAAAGAAGCATAGTTGAAGATCGAGGTGAAGGCCCTATGTTATGCTAGGTCAATTTTGAGTTTTTGAATAAAAACCATCAGATTCAGATCACACGAATAAATCGCAGCCCAATAGGTAGGCACTTGGTCTATCGTTCTTTGCTACCTCGCAGGGAGGATAACATCCCTAGTGGGAGCCTATGTTATCACCATAACAATTTTCTTCTGATGGAATCCAAGTCTCGGATTTAGCGAGGGGCTAGATCAGTGTAGATATGCGATAAATTTGGAGGACAGGGACACACCTAGCAGAAGAGGGAAAATATAGTGGAGGCATGAAAGTTGATGGGGCCCGACGGGCCACAGATCTTAAAATAGCCCAAATCGACGGTCATGAGACATATCGGGTGAGGAAATAGCACGAAGGTTAATCACTTGAGAGCAGGCTAGGGAAAATATCGTGGTTTCACCTTGCAGACATGTGGCACCACCAGAGGCATATCGGGGTGAAAAGAAGTCTACCCAAAATCATTTTGTCTCGCCCTCGATATCGAAAAGCGCATATAACGGGAGGGCCCCAACCATTATTTTATGATATTTCAAATCGTTCGAACGTTTGAAAATTGGCGCAAATGATCCACTCGAAACTGAAGATCAACAATAAACCAGACTTGCACATTCTTTGCTAAATCAAAGGTATTTTTCATCATGGCTGTTGAAACAAATTTTATATTTTCCTAAAAAGAATCTTATATTAACATGAAATTTCATTTTTTATTTAAATAAAAGGAAAACAAAATGAAATTGCTAATCACCGTTGAAAAAAGGGTCATCTGATCAATCCAATGGTCTAAATGTCAGAAAAGATTATGGATTCGCCCTTGGTTTTTAAAGGAAAGTCAAATGTTAAAAAGCTTCTTAAGTTTTGGGTTTCAGGCTTCTGTGATCTATGCAGTTTGGTATTTAACGAACACCCCAAAGCCCCAATACCGAAGTCACAAAGAATAATTTTGAATTAAAGTTAAACCAAGTTAATAAGAATAATTAAAAACATTTTAACGATAATTTAAGCTTTTCACATCTTTAATTTTGAGAATCTCAACTCAAGCGACAACTCAAATTCCCAATCTGTAAGTCCCGAAATCCCTTCTAATCGCAATTAATTAAAGGTTTAAAACACACTTAATATATTGATTAATCAATCACATTTTTGAAATCGGAGAAATATCACTCATCTCATCCAAAAAACCTCGAATCTTGGAGTCCCAAAAGTATTAACTATTTAAGTGTGATTAAGTTAACATCTAAACAAAGGTTAACGATATAAATTAGTCTTTCACATTTTTTCTTTTCGGGAGTTTGCAAAGACATTTCATTCAAACTCCCGGTTTCAAATCGTCGATATTTGGCAGAACTTATTATATATTAATGAAATATATTATAGTGTAAGACGCATATCTCTAGACATACTCTCCTCATTAAGGAAAATGAATTTATTGACCGTAGAAAGCAAAGTCTAATTTAGGCAGGCTAAAGGCAAATAAAGGTTTCTAATTCAAATTTCTTTCACTTTAAGAAAATTAGCAAGTTGTATCTAGAAAGCTTACGCCGTATTTTCTGTAACAACTACTCACTTCTTATCACAGGTATCATGGCACCCAAGAAAACTTAGAAAAAGAGTGATGACACTGGTGAAAGCTCAAATCTGAATTCAGATGTTATATCTAATACCACACCACATGCTATAGATGCGGTCCGGTCCTGGATGCAGATTTTTGAAATTTTGGAGCATGAAGTTAGGAATTGCCCAAACAATTTTGGAAACGAATGGATTGAAAATAAAATTAGAGATATAACAGAGGCCAAGCTCCATAAAATAGCTACACGGCCATAGCTCATGCCATACAACGACATGATAAACTGGGCTCTGATGAACACTAATGTGCAAACCATAAGTATCACGAACCATCAAAAGGTCGTTGTCAACTCGTTTAGGCCAGAACATATTCAAGTAATCTACAAGCTATCCCCTGTTTCCAAATATATTTATAATGCTGAATTTGTAAAAGAATTTCAAAGAAAGGAGTGTACATAATTTGACCAAACATATCCAGATATCATCAAAGGATGGTGGGGAATTCCAACAAAATTTAGAGTTGATACCCATGGCATTTATGCCACAACATCGTTAAATGAATATATGGTTTATATAACAATGATTTTATGCATATTATTTGGGAGGAAAATCCCTACACATTTCCCTGCGGTATGGATTCCAATTATACACGAGGTAGCCGAGGGTTACACTTTCAACTGGGGTAAGATTTTATCAGATAACCTAACCAAGGAGATCGCAGAGTACCAAACGACAAATTCAAAGGGACAGCCTGTGTCTTTTTATATGTCTGCATATATTATGGATGCTATCTGTTATATGACCCCTTTCCCTTTGATGAATTGGAACTGGAATCCAACCTGTGCCAAACCCATCCATTTTTATCACTCTCAACTATGGGAAGAGAAAGAAAAATATTTATTTTATGAGATCTGTCACTATGTAGTGATACCTTTACATCAAATATTGTATGGACACCCACCCCCTCGGATTTCATAGAAAATCATGGGAATACTCAAAACAGTTGTAGATTGTTTTATCGAAGAGAATTTCTCTTATGTCAGAGTATTCGGATGTTCAATTCCCCCCCATGCTCTCCCTAAATTTCTCCCTGATGGACTGGTGTGCAGAGAAGTGGCATACCAGATAATAATAGGAGGCATTGGTACGGAGTTAAAAGAAGCTCAAAAGAAATTATGGCCATTTTTTCCTGTACAGACTGGGAGGTTTTCATTGCTTAATCTTGGCCATTCCAAAGTGGAAGCCACATCATTAGAAGACATTAGTAGATATTGAACTCAGAAAGCATGACCCATATCAAATTGTGGGAAATCATTTAGCTCATTGCAACATGAAAACGTATGAGCATGAAGACTCCCCCTGTGATGACATATTCAAAGGAGCCAAAGCATATGAGGAAATATTAGAAAGAGTCTAGGCATTATCCCCTGACCTACAGACCAGCTTTCTTGCTTTCCAAAAGCATAGATGAAGTGGGTTGCCAAAGATACTACATGGGGAATCAATAACCCCTCCTTCAAAACAAGAAAAAATACCTCCAGGTTTTGAAACAAAATATCAAGATAAAGGGACTACAGAGGAGAACCCAAAGAATCCTGAAGTGTCTTCACAAAGATCAGAAACTTCGCAGACAGAACATCCAGGATCTGAAATAGGATTTAATGCCGAGACACCTTTAAATTCAAATCAAATGATTCCTCCTTTATCTTCAACTGTTCCTGCAGATACTCCCAAAACAACAGAAGGAACACAATTCACAGAGTTAGGCAGTCTGATTATAGCCTTAACTCTTTTACAGTCAAGTTTTGGGACTCCCCATCTCGGAGCTATATATGTAAGTGATCTTGACTGAATGTCTATTGAAGAAATACCTTCCTCTGACTTCTTTTTTAGTAAGAAAAGGAAGGTTGTAGTGAAACAAGAAATGCACTTGAAAGAAGGTACAATGTTAAAAAAGCACAGAATACTTGTGGATGGACAAAATCTAGAAGAGGAAGACTTTGCCACAGAAGTAGCAGGCACTAGTACATATGACCAAATTTGCGACGGTTTTTCATTGATATTTCCACATTTGTCCGTCACAATTTCCACGAAAGCCAAAACTTTTTTTCATCGCTATATCCATGATCCAGGTGTTCGTGGAAACATCGACGAAATTAGCTCTCCATGTGTCATCGCCATCAAAATAGTTTAATTCAATGAATCGTCGAAATTACAATGAAACTTCATCGCAATTACGAGGCACAACCGTGGCAATTACGACGAAACTTCCTCGCAATTGCGACGAAAGTTTTTGCCAAGACAAAAACTTACGATGCAGATGTTGTATGTGCGATGAAAAACCGTGGCAAATGGCGACGAAAATTCATGTCAATAGCGACAAAAAATTATTTCAAAACCAAACTTACGACGTAGATGTTGTATGTGTGACGAAAAACCGTGGAAAATTGCGATGAACTTTCATCCCCATTGCCACGGTTCAAAATAAAAATTGGCTTCCTATGAACTATCATCGATATTGCGACGATTGTTTTAAGTTTTTTTTTTTAAATAACACGAGATATGGCATTACCATAATAATATTAATATGGCATTGCCATATTACAATGTAATATGGTAATTCCATATTACATTGTAATATGGCAATGCCATATTACAATGTCTCTACTTTCTCAAAAAGATGCAAGAAGTTCTTTTTAAAAACAACTTAGGATAGCGATTTGTCCTGAGTGGGATGGTGACCTTTCCATTCAACAAGATAGGAAGTAATTGATTGATGACAAGTGTAGCAGGTGTGCAGGTCCATAGGTGTAGCCGACATTTCTATTGAAAGATGGATGTTAGAGAAAATGTGTAGATCTTTTAGATTGAACAAGATTATATATATCCCCTACAAATAATCAAGGCACCGATGAACCAAATATTGGAATCATGTGTTATCATGAAGTTGGATTAGAATTAAGGATACCAATATGACAATATACACAAAGAATAATTTGGAATATTACTTTAAAAAAAACACATGGATTGCATGAGTGAGTCATTATGCAATTTATATTACACAATACTATGACAACACTTCTAAGATTGATGGATGATATCTTAAGACCATTTCTCGAACACCTTTATTGTAGCCTCCTTGGACGATATTTTGACTTTTAGCAAGATTTGGGAAGATCATTTGAAACATTTGGAGATTATATTTTGAACCCTTCAACACAATTAATTTCAAGACAACATGAAGAAATATGAGCTTGGAAAACAATTATTGTTGTGTATGGATTTTGTAGTTAGAGGATGTGAATTTTGTATTGACCTAAGAAATATAAAATTCATTGTAAATTGGTTGATCCCAGATAATTTAATTGAACC
>ML792265.1:199374-214148 GCA_009831015.1 Picea engelmannii | reverse complement strand
ACTTTCTGTCAACCTGTGGTGGAACAAGTTCTGGAAAATGTGATAACTTCCTTGGTCCTAACCTATAGGGAGGCCAATAGTCCTATTCCCTTACCAACATACTTGGGATTGGAATCCATTCATGGAGAGGTGGAATGTGGAGCCGCAAAGGTGACTACAAGTTTAGGGGAAGGTTCAAGGAAGGACTTAACATGGTCACGAGGATTTGGTTTGGATTTATCCCCCATTTAAAACCAGGAGTGCTCGAAAGAAGTTGGTCAAACTTCTTCTGTTGTTGATCAATATTTAGCTTCTACTCATGATTTGGGGGTGCTTAGAGGCATGAAATCCCTTGCAAGGGATAAATCATGATCCTCTTCTCCTTGAATATCAGAGGGGTGGGAGGTCCCCTAAAATTTCCCTCCATGTGTAGAATTCTTTCTAAAACCAAGTTGGATATTATTTTTCTCCAAGAGACCTTAGTTGCTAAGGAGAAGGCTAGAAAATTCATGAACATTTTATGTCCTAAATGGATGATTTGTACAGTCAGTTCTGTAGGGAAGTCAGGTGGAATTCTGGTGGCATGGAATCCAATTTTTTTGAGTTAAAGCCTTTTCTAAGTGTTGGCGGGATTTTGTTGACAGGTATTCGACCACTTGACAAAAGAAGGATTTCCTTTTTTAATGTTTATGGCTCGTGCACCAAGCGCAAATAGTTTTGGGAAAAGATGGACATAAAAGGTTTGTTATCACTGGGTGATCTTATACTAGCAGGGGACATGAACTTTACAACTAGCACAAAATAAGTATGGGGTGCATCAGCTTTAATAGATCCCCTGGCGGTTTTTTTTAAAGAGATTTTTTCAAAAAATCATCTGGTTGATATAATTCCTAGGAAGGTGTTTCCAAATTGGAGAAACGGTAGAAGTGGGGTGGAAGAGATAGAAAAAAGACTAGATAAAGTGTTCGCCTCTGATGCTACTCTACTTGCTTCATCCAAATATCAATCATGGGTGGAATTTCTATTTATTTTCGATCATGCACCTGTTCTTTTTCAATTGGATATTGGTTACATGTTTGTAGCTCATCCGTTTAAATTTAAACCAGCATGTTTACGAGAAGAGTCATTTGTTGAATTGATTCAGGAAGTGTGGAACACTCATCAATATTATGAGGAGGAGGGAACTCAAAGGATTCTGGTCAGGAAGTTGAGCATGCTAAAAACTCGTGTGAAGGTATGGATTACTGAAAGGAAACAAAATGAACAACAAATATTTGAAAACATTGAAGTGGAGATTGCCCTTCTTTTCAAGAAAAAATTAAATGGTGATCACAGTATTGATCCTAATCCTTGACTAAAAACACTTGAAGCTGAATGAAATAAATTACTTCTAGTAGAGGAGGAACAATGGCATCTAAAATCTAGGTTTACATGGATTCATTGCGGGGACAAAAATACAAAATATTTCCATTGATTTGCCAGTTATAGAAGAAATAAAAAACATTTGTGACAAATAAAGGATGATTCTGATCAGGTTTACTATGGTCAGGAGGCTATAAAGGATGAAGTGCATATATTTTTTAGTTCGTTCTATCAAGATACGGGGAATTTTTGTATTGAGGATCAATTTGTATCGGTTAGACTTTTCCCAATAATGGTTTTCGAAGAAGAAGTTCAATTACTTGAGAAGCCTTGTACTAGCAAGGAAGTTATAGAAGTCCTAAAGGGTTTCACCAAGGACAAAAGTCTAGGTCTCGATGGGTGGACTATTGAGTTCTTTTTACACTTCTATGAGATGGTTGCAAAAGATTTGCTTGAGGCTGTTGATGAATCTAGAATAAGTGGAGAGGTTATCAAGTCTTTGAACTCAACTTTTATTTCTCTTATAATAAAATTCAATGGACTTACATCTTTTGGGGATTTTTGGTCGATTTCTCTATGCAATGCTTGCTATAAGATCATAGAAAAAATCATTGCTAAGAGGATCAAAACTATTATGTCTCGTACTCTGTCACAGGAGAAATTAGGATTTTTAAAAGGAACGAAAAATCTTGACGCCATCGTAACAACACAAGAGTTCCTTCACGGTATCAAAGAAAAAAAACTACAAGCTTTAATTTTAAAGATTGACTTAAAGAAAGCATATGATTGTATAAGCTAGGACTTTCTTCGTTTGACTCTTCTCCAATGTGGGTTTAGACTGCCTACGTCAAAGAGGGTCATGGGATGCATCACAAGAACAACCTTTGATATTATAATTAATGGAGAGTTGACGGATTTCTTTAAAAGTGCCAGAGGGATAAGATAGGGATGCCCATTGTCTCCTTTGTTATTCATTCTGGTGATGGAAGGATTAAGTTTGGTACTCAAAAGAAGCCAAGTTGAAGGCACATTGACTGGTATAAAGGTTTCAAGATTAATTGGGATCCTCCATCTTCTTTTCGTTCATGACATTCTTATAATGTCAAAAGCCTCTATTGATGGATGGCAAGAGATAAATAGGATTTTGAATATTTTTTGTAGTGCCACTAGACTCTTGATAAATGTTTAGAAGACATATTTCCTCCACTTTGGAGTTCAGTAAAATGTTCTGGATACATTAAAAGAATCCTTTCATTTTAATTTTTCTGATTTTACTGAAGGTTTTAGGTATCTTGGTTACTATCTAAAACTTGACAGGTATAAGGTGGAGGACTGGCACTGGCTTATTGCAAAATTTGAGAAGTGGATAAACCATTGGTGCAATAGATGGCTTTCCATTGGCGACCACTTAGTTCTAATTAAGGTTGTTTTAGAGAGTCAACCAGTCTACTAGATGGAATTGGCTCATATTCTGTCATCTGTTCTCAATATAATTCGCCAAGTGGTCTTCTCTTTTCTATGGTCATGATGTAAAAAAAAGAAGAGCTACCATCTGTGTAACTAGAAGCTCATTGCTCGACCAAAAATTCACAGGGGATGGGGACTAAGAAATATTTCCAGCTTCTGTAGAGCCTTGAATGCGAATACTTTGTGGAGGGTGCTGATGATAGGTCTTTTTCACTGCGTCATAAAAGACAAATATCTTCCATTTGGTTTTGTAGCGAAATGGCTACGATTAGTTTCTGTGGTGGGGGAAAAAGGTTCATAGACATGGGAAAATCTACTCAAATCCATGCATTTACTGTTGCATTGGATAGCTTGGTGTCTGGGGATGGGTGAATCTATTCTTATTGGCAAAGATCGAATCTTGGGTATGGGGGTATCGACATCCTGTTTGATGACCTGATATCAATCCTTAATCAGAGAGGGGTGATTACTTATATCAGGCTAGCTGTGAGCCACGACTAGGAATTATATGCTCGTATTGGATTTCAAGTGATGACTTGGAATTGGAGGGACAAACAACTTTTGAATGGAAGACATTCAGATGTGCCTTAATAAAATCTGGTGTACAATTGCAAGTGAGGTCATATGTACTTAAATGGACGGGAGGCAACTCACCGAGGAAAATTCTTTGTTTGTTTGTAGGTGGTGGCACTGTTGGATGGTTTGATGGGGCTGCTCAACAATATGGTCAAACCTGTGGGGCTGGCGAGGTAATAAGGGTCAACGATCATCAATCTTATAAATGGTTCTTCAACTGTGGACCTGGCACCAACACGAAAGCAAAGATTTTGGGGGTATGGGCCCTACTTACATTGGCTTCTTGACTATCAATTTCAGATTTACTTGTCCAAGGGGGCTAAAAAATTATTATGGAATGGTTGTGGGGAAAGGGTCGTCTTCAGGTGGTCTCTCTGGAATGTTGGAAGGACAGGATATTAAAAATTATCAAGAAATTATGTAAAATCTCCTTTACACATGTTTTCAGAGAAGGAAATCAAGGGGCAGATAGTCTTTCAAAATAGACTCTCAAAAAGGATCCCGAAAAAATTGCTTACTATCTTTGTGAAGAGGGTCATGAGGGTCCTCATATGTTTCTAAATATATTCTAGAAGTCTTGGATTTTTTGCATGGATCATTAGTGTTGTGTCTTTTTGGGGAGTCTAATTGTCGTCTTTTTTGTGGAATATGTATTTCGATCCTCAATGATCTGTGTATTTGGGACTAGAGTATAAGCCGAGGGATTATAATCTTGTATCTTGCTGTGGCGAATAGACTATTTTCAAAGGATGCAATTGGCATATGATGCCAAATTAACATGTTTATGATCAATTTATATTTAATATAAATATAAAATGAAATTTTTCGTGGAACAAAAAATACATAGAAAATTAAAAAATATAAATTTTGTTGGATTGTAAATGATTTTCTACTAATAAAATAAACTTTTTTTATAAAGATCTTTCCTATTACCCTAATTATAATCATTTTATCATCAACGTAAATTGTTAATATATTTTAACTTAGATATCAATAAATTTATTTTATCAAATTTATTTGAAATTTGTATTTATTTTTTATTATCAAAATACACTACACTAACCAATCATTAAAAATTTTAAAAATTCCATACAAATAAACTATAATCCATACAAATAAACTATAATAGTGATTCACTAAACCATTAAGATTTTTAAAACATCCATTTAATTTTAGATGTAATATTTAACTATATTATTTATATTAAAAAACTAAGTATTTAAAAAAAATTAAATTCAAATCTCAATATTAAAAATATTTTCATGTAATCACATCTGAATTGTTAAAAATGTTTTTATTTAAAAACTTAACAACATTCCAATCTGAAAGCACGAAGTTATTTTTCTCATCAAAGTCTATCTCAAAGTAAAAGTCAATGTCAATGTCTATGACAAAGACAAATAACCAAATCATTCTGTGATTTCGTTTGACATTAACACGCTTGACCATTAGGAAGGAGCAAAGAAGTTTCCAAGGAATCAAGTGGGGAGTTTCAGTGTTTTTGTATTCACAATGTGTTAATTATTATTGAATTTTCTTTGTATAATTGTTATGGAGGAGCTTTTGAAGAATTTTTAATTATCATTGTAATAAGTATTTACTAGCACATCATAGTGGATGAATGTCTATAGGGATCACCATCCCATAACTATTTCTAGTTCACATAACGCTACACAGATAAAAGGTTTTTCAACTTCAAGATAAATACAAGTGTAACCATATATAAAACACAGTAAAATAAGGATTGTCATCTCTTAACTATATCTAGGATCTTGTATTAGGCTATGATTAATGTTCAAAGTAATGCCACGCGGATAAAATAATGTGTAGAGAAGCCTAACCCTATATAAAACACAATAAAACCATATATACAAGAGAGTAAAAGGCCTCACATTAGACATTAAGTTAATTGCAAGTCACTTCCATTAGTTTGTGATTAATGGCCTACTCCGACACCATTATTAATAAAACTAAGTTTGTTTAACCCTTTTCTGTTTAAGAGATAAGTATATTGAATTTACACCAGACACCTTAAGAACCCTTCATTTAGTAAATGTCTATGATTGATTGTTGTCGAGTAGTGGAGTAACTGGAGTTGGAGCCTTATTGGTGTAGAAGAAATTTAATAAGCAATCTACCGACTAGGGTAAAAATAGGTTCAAATACCACCTAGCTTTGATCCAACAGATTTTACTTGAAATTCTTCACAATGTTATTAGAAATATTTTCACAATGTTATTAGAAAATTAAGTGTTTTCATTTGGGCAAACTCAATGCCAGGACACATTAGTCGGCCACCTCCAAATGGGACAAACTTGTAGGGAGAAGTGAAACTCATTCGAATTTGGATGGATCCAATTTCTCTGTATCATTGAAATATTTTGATTTCCCATGAGTCGAATGCACATTCCAATAAACCTGCATGTACCTATAATAAACATCGTTGTCACTGATTCATCTATAAGCTAACCGTATTAAAATCAAGCAACTATCTATTGAATTGTAAACTTGAATAATCACACACATTCAACAAACAAATCTACATCGATCAAAATAAACAATTACCTTCAATCTCAAATGATATGGTTGGACATTTTCCTATAGTTAATGAAAATTTAAAAGGTCATTTCACATAGGAAGAAGAAAAATCGACCGGAGGTAATTCTACGCTAACTCATTCATAAATAAATAAATTTATGTTATTAATCAATAAATATATTTTAAGGTTGTGTATGTAATATAAGCCCTAATTATTGTGTATTTTTAAATTTGAAATATTGATTATTTAAGAAGTTGGTATGCTTTTTTTACTATTTAAGTAAAGCAGGTGATGCACTGATGCAGGAGCATCTCACCATGCAGCCAGCCAGCCAGCCAGCCACGTCAGTGCGCACGCATTCAAAGGTTGAAGAGAGGCTTAGTCCTCATTTACATTTGAATTGAATGTAATTTAATGTTGTAGGCTGGTGAGCCATGAAAGTCGTGCCTTTGTGCAGGTGTTAGATAGGATCAGCCTTTATTGTAGATTAGCTAAGATCTAGATCCATACGCTGGACTAGACAACCATTGATTGTAATTTAATTAGAGTAGGTAGACCTGGAGGAAAGAGCCCTCAGGTAAAAAAAAGAGATTTTCATATCTCATTTTGAGTTAGATAGATGGTAGAGTTGTAGAGCCGAGGAGAGCTCGAGAACACTCTTGTAAAATACAGGCATTTGCCATTTTTAATATATACAGAAGAAGTTTTTCCTGCATGTGTTCTGTCTTATATGCATGTCTGTGAGTGTTCCTTATATGCTGTGAATGTATGTGTTATATGGACGCATTCTGTAGGAGTTTATTTGATTTCAGGTTGAAGGTCTTTGAGGCTTCACACCAGGAGGGTGTGACAGAATGTTGAGGTTCTGATAGCCGTGCACAGAGGATGCACTTTTGAACTCTGAGGAGTCAGACGAAGATGTGCTAAGGCACAGGGATGAAGTCATCAACCCAGGAGAAAGACCTTTGAGGTTGTTGAACACCTCAAGAGGCAAGGCTGTGTGGCTGAGACACAGTTGCAGACAAAAATTTGTTGTAAGTTCTACAGAGCTCTGCCAAGTGGGCATCGAGCATATGCACAGTGGTGCTGAAGAAGAACTCTATTAAGAGTTAGACAGAAAACCAGAATCACTGAGGATTCTACGAGAACTCTGCCAGGAGGGCATTGAGCGAGTGTATAAGCGCATAGGAAACCAGAACTGCTGAACGTTCTGTGGGAGAAGATACTCCGCCAGGAGGGCGTCGAGAAGGTGTGCAAGCAGGCATAGGAGAAGAGAACTCTTTGAGTTTTGTGTTGTGGAGGAAAGGTCCATTGAGGGAACTTTCACTGAGTTGTTGAATACCCAGAAGCACTTAGCCAGAGGTTGCTGGAGTGAAGGATAGCCAGGAGGGCATCCAATTCTTTCTCCATCTATGGGAGAAGGAAGAAAGACAAAATCCCCCAAGGGGTCTGAGTGTTTGTGGGAAGCTCAAGAGAGACAGCACGTTGTGTGCACGAGGAGACTCTGCAAGGAGTGCAGGAGTCGGGAGAATCCTTTAAGGATTCAAAGACAAGATCAGGAAGGATATCATTGTATACGCGCAGGCGAGGCTCAAAGTCAAGGAGCTCGCAGAGGAGAACGAGACGGAGGTTGAGGCCTTGGAGAAATCGAATTTCTTCCAAGTGCAGAGAAAAAGGTGCATGAGCTCAAGAGGAGCCTACAGTAGGAGGAGACCGACAGTCGTCGGATCTTGCTCGAAAATCCCGTAAGCCGTCGGATCGGGAGAAGTTGCGCACAGTTTAGCCTCAGGAGGAGGAGTACACAGGGAAGACAGATATGGACCATTAGATCTAGTGTAGGATCCCATCATCCATCGGATCTGCAAAAGGTGCACAAAAGATAAGCCTCATGAATGGGAGGAGAGAAGTCCCGACATCCATCGGGATATC
Source organism: Picea engelmannii (assembly GCA_009831015.1). NCBI lineage: Eukaryota > Viridiplantae > Streptophyta > Pinopsida > Pinales > Pinaceae > Picea > Picea engelmannii. Next base: position 206,296 of record ML792265.1, on the reverse strand, counting down.
GGCCATCGGGAAATCAGAGTTCTCAAGTTCGTGAGCATCAGGACATCAATCGCTGCAAAATCCCGACGAGGATCAGAGTCGTCCGTTGGCAGAGGACATGTGGCGAGCATCAGCACCATCGGTGTTTGGTGCATCAGGAAATCGGCATTCCCTTGGACGAGAGATCGGGTAAATCCTAGGTGGAAATGAAAAAAAGATCTGAATCGTTCATTTGGAGGACGCGTGTCAGAGGATCACGAAGAGTCGAGAATCGGCAATCGGAGTTTCGAGAGTCCTGGAGGACAAAGCATCGGGACACTTGAAGTCGTGAACCCCGAGGAGGAATCTGAGCCGTCCATCATCGGAGGACAGGTGTCGGAGATCCAGAGCGAGTCGGCATAGTGGCCATCGAAAAATTGGAGTTCTCAAGGACAAGAGAACCAAGACATTGAAAGTCTCAAAATCCCAGAGAGATCGGGACCGTCCCTCAGAAGGGATGCGTGGCAACAATCGGCGTCATCGGGAAAGTCCCGACAGGGAAGCGTCCATCGGCATCTGGAGTTCATCGGGATATCGGGGATCCCATAGACAAGTGATTTGTGCACTTTGATATCGCGATCAGTGAAACCCCGATGAGTGGAGGCCAGCTGTCACCGCCGCAGAGAAGGAGGATAGAGGCATAGTGGAGGCCAGCTGTCAACGATCTGGAGCGCATCAGGGATCGGCATATTACGAGTTCCATGGACATGCGCACTTTGACAGTGGAAACCCCGTAGCCCCGACGGGTAAGGTAGTGGTCACGGAGTGACGGTCACATTGGCCAAAGCTTAGCCAGGAGGGCTGAAGCGCATCACAAATCGGGAGATCAAGAATCCCGGGGACTAGGAGTCCATACCCTTCAATATCGCGATGGGGAAAACCCCAACGAGAGGTTGACTGAGGTCATATGGTAGTGGTCACATAGACCAGGGCCTAGCCAAGAGGGCTAGCACACAAAGGACGCATCGGGTCTTTAAAGCTTGAAACCCCAACAAAGGTGTAATGTTGCGGTCTTATAGGGGATGGTTGTATGGACCAAAGGGCCTAGTCAGGAGGGCTAGCGCTAGAGAAGGGGCTCATCGCAAATCGGGGATTGGAGAGACGAGGATTTCTCGACAACGAAAATTGCGAAACCCCGAACCCCGATAGAGAGTCGGGGATAACCTCGGTCTAGTGCTGAAGACCATGAGGATTTAGAGAAGACCTGTGGACTGGGTCAGAGTTTAGCAGAGATTTTGGTTGGGGAATCTAGAGAGCCGCTTTGGCTCATAAATGATTGGAATCGAACGATCATGTGAGCAGGAGGTTGAGGTGGAGAGACCTTGTGGGGTGTTAGGAGAGAACCACACTGCATCAGGTGGTATCAGAGCTAATATCTCGTCTGTATATTCCAGGCAAGAGGAGAAAAGAGGAGGCAGAAGAAGACAAAGTTGTTGAAGACATTGTGAGGACTTGTTTGCAGGTAGGCAACCGTCCATAGACAGTCAGAGGGACACTGTAGGATGATGAAACTGAGCACTCAGGATTGCAGGAGTGACAGCAGCAGGTCTGTCAAGGAGGCAGATAAACACAGCAAGATGGCTACTGAAGGCCATAAACATGCTGAAAGGAAGAGCTCAAAGCTGATGAGCACAGCAAAAATGGATAGGGAGCTCGCTGACATAAAGCGAGAGATGGAGGAGCTCGAAATGAAGATGCGGCAGAATAAAAGGTCGAGATGGGTTATATGAATGGCCCATGAAGATGCCAAAGGTGAAATGGTCAGTCAGAGAGTTGATGGTCAAAAGAAAACAGAGGCTGTTAAGGAGATGGTTGAGGTATGTTGAAACCCTCAGGCCCATAGAAGAGGAGGAATTGGTTCAGGTATGTGAACCAGAAATTGGAGACATTCTCGGTGAGAAGAATGAATTGAGATCGGCTGATGATCTCAAGCACTGTCAGGAGGGTAGAGAAGAAGAAATTTCGGTTTGCTAGGAGGGAAATGAGATGAGATCAGCTGAGGATCTCATAGACTGTCAAGAGAACAGCCATGGAATTTCAATTTTCCAGTTGGGCAATGATCAGAGATCGCTGAGGGATCTCATAGACTGCCAGGAGAGCAGTGGAAGGTTTCCAAATGGCTAGATGGGCAAGGAAACAGAGATGAGATCGGCTGAAGATCTCATGGACTGTCATGAGGACAGCGAAGAAATTTTGCATTGCCAACTGGGCAATGAAAGGAGATCACTACGAGTTCTCGAAGACTGCCAGGAGGGCAGCAGAAGCGTGTCAGACTTCCAGGTGGACAGTGGAAGCATATTGAACTGCCAGGTGGGAAGAGATGAAAACTTGGGACCATCTAGAGGTCTCATGGAGAATTCAATTCAGCATAGGTTGTTGATGAAGATGGGATCAGTTGATCTCATAATCTGCCAGGGAAGCAACAGAAACATCCCATATTTCCAGGTGGGCAGGGATGAGCAGATGAATTTGGATCAGCCAGAGGAGCTGACAGAGCAGATGAGACTGTCTGATAGTCTCATAAATTTAGAGAAGAATTTAGATCAGCAGATGCAGCTGACAGAAGAGGAGGAGAATCAGGATGGTATTTTGATGATTGGGGGAATACAAGTATTCCTACCATTTTCCCAGGAGGAGGCAGAAAATTGTATTGCAGATGCAGCAACAACAGAAGAACAGTCACTGTTGATGATGACTATCGAAGAAGAAGAATTGGTGCAGATGGTGCAGCCTGCCCAAGAAGAGGAAAGAAAAGAGAAGGAGCGTTTTGAGGAACGACTCAATGATTTCAGCCAGGGAGTTGAAAGGGAAGAAGCTGTAGCATTAGAGCTGACAGCAGAAAAAGACACAGAAGCGGAAGAGGAAAGACCCTCTGAGGAATGGCTCAAATCATTTAGAGTTGAAGCTGAAGATACTGCAACATGGGAGTTTGCAGCAGGAATAGAAGAGGAAAACGAGCATTCTGAGGAGTGGCTCGATATTTTCAGCCGAGAAGCTGAAAACACTGCAGCACGAGAGCTTGCAGCAGCAGATGAAGAAGACACAGACAGCATATGTTTTACTGATCTATGGGAACAGATTGAAGCCCTGGAGGAAAGGGTAAAAATACAGGGCGTGCACATCCAACAGGTGAAGTTGGAAATGGATGAAGGAGGTATGGGGGATCATAGCAATCTTCCCAATGGCCAAAATTTTTTGCAGCTGAGGAGACTGCATGAGAAAAACTAGCCACTGGAGCAGCTGGATGAGGTGATCGAAGAGATCATGGAGCTAATGATCTGATCAGCAGACACGTCCAGTGAGGAGAAGCTGAGCAGAAGGAACACAGCAGCAGCAGCAGCAGCGCAGAGGAAGCAGCAGCAGCAGCAGAATAGAGCAGATGAAAAGCTCCAAATACTTATTTGGGATCCAGGAGGATTTCCAAACAGCTACAGGGGAAGCTCATGAACAAGAGCTCATGATTTTTGCAGCTGTGGAGTATGATGCAGGAGCATGTCTCCTTGCATCCAGCCAGCCAGCCAGCCACGTCAGCGCGCACGCATTCAAAGGTTGAAGAGAGGTGCAGTCCTCATTTACATTTGAATTGAATGTAATTTAATGTTGTAGGTTGTTGATCCATGAAAGTCGTGCCTTTGTGCAGGCATTAGATAGGATCGGCCTTTATTGTAGATCGGCTAAGATCTAGATCCATACGCTGGACTATACAACCATTGATTGTAATTTAATTAGAGTAGGTAGACCTGGAGGAAAGAGCCCTCAGGTAAAAAAAAGAGATTTCAATATCTCATTTTGAGTTAGATAGATGGTAGAGTTGTAGAGCCGAGGAGAGCTCGAGAACACTCTTGTAAAATACAGGCATTTGCCATTTTTAATATATACAGAAGCAGTTTTTCCTGCATGTGTTCTATCTTATATGCATGTCTGTGAGTGTTCCTTATATGTTGTGAATGTATGTGCTATATGGACGCATTCTGCAGGAGTTCGCTTGATTTCAGGTTGAAGGTCTTTGAGGCATCACACCAGGAGGCTGTGACAGAACATTGAGGTTCTGATAGCCGTGCATAGAGGATGCACTTCTGAACTCTGAGGAGTCAGACGAAGACGTGCTGAGGCATAGGGCTGAAGTCATCAACCCAGGAGAAAGACCTTTGAGGTTGCTGAACACCTCAAGAGGCAAGGCTGTGTGGCTGAGACACAGTTGCAGACAGAACTTTGCTGTAAGTTCTATAGAGCTCTTCTAAGTGGGCATCGAGCATATGCACAGTGGTGCTGAAGAAGAACTCTATTAAGAGTTAGACAGAAAACCAGAATCACTGAGGATTCTGCGAGAACTCTGCTAGGAGGGCATTGAGCGAGTGTATAAGTGCATAGGAAACCAAAACTGCTGAATGTTCTGTGGGAGAAGATACTCTGCCAGGAGGGTGTCGAGAAGGTGTGCAAGTAGGAATAGGAGAAGAGAACTCTTTGAGTTCTTTGTTGTGGAGGAAAGGTCCATTGAGGGAACTTTCACTAGGTTGTTGAATACCCAGAAGCACTTAGCCAGAGGTTGCTGGAGTGAAGGATAGCCAAGAGGGCATCCAATTCTTTCTCCATCTGTGGGAGAAGGAAGAAAGATGAAATCCCCCAAGGGGTCTGAGTGTTCGTGGGAAGCTCAAGAGAGACAGCACGCTATGTGCATGAGGAGACTCTGCAAGGAGTGTAGGAGTTGGGAGAATCCTTTGAGGATTCAAAGACAAGCTCAGGAAGGATAGCATTGTATACACACAGGCGAGGCTCAAAGTCAAGGAGCTCGCAGAGGAGAACGAGATGGAGGTTGAGGCCTTGGAGAAATCGAATTTCTTCCAAGTGCTGAGAAAAAGGTGCAGGAGCTCAAGAGGAGCCTACAACAGGAGGAGATCGACAGCCGTCGGATCTCGCTCAGAAATCCCGTAAGCTGTCGGATCGGGAGAAGTTGCGCATAGTTTAGCCTCAGGAGGAGAAGTGCACAGGGAAGATAGATCTGGACCGTTAGATCTGGTGCAGGATCCCGTCAACCATCGGATCTGTAAAAGGTGCACAGAGGATAAGCCTCGTGAATGGGAGGAGAGAAGTCCCGATAGCCATCAGGATATCGGCCATCGGAAAATCGGAGTTCTCGAGGTCGTGAGCATCAGGACATCAATCGCCGTGAAATCCTGACGAGGATCAGAGTCGTCCGTTGGCAGAGGACACGTGGCGAGCATCATCGCCATCGACGTTTGGTGCATCGGGAAATCGGCATTCCCTTGGATGAGAGATCGGGTAAATCCCAGGTGGAAACGAAGACAAGATCTGAACCATTCGTTTGGAGGACGCGTGTCAGAGGATCCTGAAGAGTCGAGAATCGGCAATCGGAGTTTCGTGAGTCTTGGAGGACAAAGCGTCGGGACACTTGAAGTCGCGAACCCCGAGGAGGAATCTGAGTCGTCCATCATTGGAGGACAGGTGTCGGAGATCCAGAGCAAGTCGGCATAGTGGCCATCGAAAAATTGGAGTTCTCGAGGACAAGAGAACCGGGACATTGAAAGTCTCGAAATCCCAGAGAGATCAGGACCGTCCCTCAGAAGGGACATGTGGCAACAATCGGCGTCATCGGGAAAGTCCCGACAGGGAAGCATCCATCGACATCTGGAGTTCATCGGGATATCAGGGATCCCGTAGACAAGTGATTTGTACACTTTGATATCGCGATCAGTGAAACCCCGATGAGTGGAGGCCAGCTATCACCGCCACAGAGAAGGAGGACAGAGGCATAGTGGAGGCCAGTTATCAACGATCTGGAGTGCATCGGGGATTGGCATATTGCGAGTTCCGTGGACATGCGCACTTTGACAGTGGAAACCCCATAGCCCCGACGGGTAAGGTAGTGGTCACGGAGTGACGGTCACATTGGCCAGAGCTTAGCCAGGAGAGCTGAAGTGCATCGCAAATCGGGAGATTGGGAATCCCGGGGACAGGAGTCCATACCCTTCGATATCGCGATGGGGAAAACCCTGACAGGAGGTTGACTGAGGTCATATGGTAGTGGTCACGTAGACCAGGGCCTAGCCAGGAGGGCTAGCGCACAAAGGACGCATTGGGTCTTTAGAGCTTGAAACCCCGACAGAGGTGTAAGGTTGTAGTCTTACAGGGGATGGTTGTGTGGACCAAAGGGCCTAGTCAGGAGGGTTAGCGCTAGAGAAGGAGCTCATCGCAAATTGGGGATTGGAGAGACAAGGAGTTCTTGACAACGGAAACCGTGAAACCTCGAACCCTGATAGAGAGTCGGGGATAACCTCGGTCTAGTGCTGAAGACCGTGAGGATTTAGAAAAGACCTGTGGACTGGGTCAGAGTTTAGCAGAGATTCCGGTTGGGGAATCCAGATGTTAAGAACCAAAGACTGAATACGAAAGCACCACAACATATATAGAAGAACAATATAGAAAAACACCACTTTATTATATCAAACCCTTGAGGTAGGGCAACACCATACAATGGATCCTATTATGGAAGGGATCCTCTCCTTTTCACTTGCCTCTTCGAGGGGGCATCCTCCTATTGAGCTACCGCTCCAAATACAATATTTCTCTTCATCTTCATTACATTGCTTGAACCCCTTTATATAGTGCTATCATCTCCTAAGAACATTCTAGAGGAGGAATCTTCTAGAAGTAGAACCTTCTAAGAAGCCCTCTTACCTTAATTATATCTAATTACCCATTTATTATATCTAACTACCATAGTGGGCCTTATTTAATAATAAAGTGGACCTAGTCCACCTTACATTGAATGACCTCCACTATTATCACTATGGGCCCTCTAGGCCCCCCCACTACCTCTCTAGCTACCTTACATTCCATCCCCCTTATGAAAGCGTTGTCCTCAACGCTTGATGTACAACCATAT
>ML792265.1:172346-192615 GCA_009831015.1 Picea engelmannii | reverse complement strand
TAAATACAAGTGTAACCATATATAAAACACAGTAAAATAATGATTATCATCTCTTAACTATCTCTAGGATCTTGTATTAGGCTATGATTAACGTTCAAAGTAATGCCACACAAATAAAATAATGTGTACAGAAGCCTAACCCTATATAAAACACATTAAAACCATATATAAAAGAGAGTAAAAGGCCTCACATTAGACATTGAGTTAATTGCAAGTCACTGCCATTAGTTTGTGATTAATGGCCTACTCTAACACCATTATTAATAAAAGTAAGTTTGTTTAACCCATTTTTGTTTAAGAGAAAAGTATATTGAAAACATTAGACACCTTAAGAACCCTTCATTTTGTAAATGTCTACGATTGATTGTTTTCGAGTAGTGGAGTAACTAGAGTTGGAGACTTATTGGTGTAGAAGAAATTTAATAAGAAGTCTATTGATTGGGGTAAAAATAGGCTCAAATACCACTTAGCTTTGATCCAATAGATTTTACTTGAAATTCTTCACAATGTTTATTAGAAATGTTTTCACAATGTTATTAGAAAATTAAGTTTTTTCATTTGGGCAAACTCAATGCCACGACACATTAGTCGGGCACCTCCAAATGGGACAAACTTGTAGGGAGAAGTGAAACTCATTCAAATTTGGATGGATCCAATTTCTCTGGATCATTGAAATATTTTGATTTCCCATGAGTCGAATTCACATTCCAATAAACTTGCATGTACCTATAATAAACATCGTTGTCACTTATTCGTCTATAAGCTAACCGTAATAAAATCAAGAAAGTATCTATTAAATTGTAAACTTGAATAATCACACACATTCAACAAACAAATCTACATCGATCAAAAGAAACAATTGCCTTCAATCTCAAATGATATGGTTGGACATTTTACTATAGTTAATGAAAATTTAAAAGGTCATCTCACATAGGAAGAAGAAAAACCGACCGAAGGTAATTCTACGTTGACTCATTCATAAATAAATAATTTTTTTTGTTTTATCAATAAATATATTTTAAGGTTATGTATGTAATATAAACCCTAATTTGTAAATAAACCCTAATTATTGTGTATTTTTAAATTTGAAATATTGATTATTTAAGAAGTTGGTATGCTTTTTTTACTATTTAAGTAAAGCAGGTGATGCAACAATAACATTATTTTTTTTATCAAGTATCTTCAAATTACCAATCGCATTATTTTTTTATTTGGTCTCTTAACATTTCCTAGGTTTCTTAATGGGTGTACTCTAGCAAAGCAACTTTCAAAATTAGCACTCATCACATCTCATTCTTTTTCCACTAATTTTTTTTTCACCCATACTACTTTCGTCTCAGCCAACCGTAATAAATCAACCACACCCATAAAGTTTGGGTGGTGCTTCAGTTTTACAAATAGTTTTCCTTGAATTCATACATTCCTACACATATGAGACAAGTATTTATATCCTCACAAAGCAATATATGTTTTTTATCAATCCAATATATTCTATATTAGATGAAGATTTGAAGATTGATTTCGTGGAATGACAACTAATAGTAACATAGTTGATAGTGTGCAACAATCACAATATAACATTTGTAAATATAATCCTTTCAAATTTCAAATACATTTCATAGAGCGCAGATTGACAGGAACCATAATCAATTAATCATCAATAAACAATGAAAAGACTTTGAATAGTTGATGTTGCATAGCTATCAAAGTTCAAGAATACAATATTGGCAATTCTTCTAAGCATATCATCAAGCCAACAATGTTTCACAAAACAAAGCTTTTACTTCATATATAATTAATTAAAACCAGCTAGTGTATAAGACCGCCTAACAATATTCTTTCAGATCCTTGCTACTACTGAATTTTGGACCTTTTGTTTTTCGATTTTCCTCCAAGAATAAAACAATAACAATTCATGATACTGGTAAGCACAAGCCAAAATATAGACAGAGGTGAAATTGAAAAGTGATACGGCTAAGCACAAGCCGAATTATAGACACGGGTGAAATTGAAAAGACAAATATAGGTTGAATTTAAGGGCCTTGGTGGAATTTTAAAACACACGTAGAATTGTAGCTAGTAAATTTTAACACATGAAATTCGAAAGAAAATACTCATCAACATATAAATGATTAATAACTGAATGACTAAATGGAACAAAACTTGTCATCAACCTCCTCTCTTTTCTACCAGGCGCAATAACAATTTTTGCAAGCACTGATTATGTTCTCTATCCTCACCTTTCCTAATGCACAATAGCATGCAGATCGAATGACATTGTATTTCATTGCCAATCCACCAATAAAATAAAATGCCGACTCTAATCATGACACTTTTCACAATTAAGGTTAATTGAAATCCATAATTACCATGACAACCTTAATTAATGAAATAGAAGCATTAATTCAAACTCAACACCAGTGAAACATAAACATTCATTAATTGAAACGTCAACAACAACTTTCACATCCACGCAACCCACCCACTAATATGGAAGCATTAATTGAAACTCAACACCAGTGAAACAGAAGAATTCGTTAATTGAAACGCCAACAACAACTTCACATCCACACAACCCACCCACTAATANGCGAACAAAGTAAAAAAAAAAAAAAAAAAAGAACGAGCTTCACATCCATGCCTACCATGCACCCACTCATAGTAAAAAGAGAAAAAATAGATAATAGGTAAAAACCTTTAAACTGGTCATGTATGGTAAAATAATTGAACGAAGAAACGTGGCATCAGGCCATGCGAGGGTTCGCACTCCATAAAAAATGAATGCCTCCCTCCAATATGACACATGCCTGCACTTGAGGTAGTGTCTGCTAATTATTCAAATGTGGCTTGCATAGATATTGATCATGGTTAATCATGTAAATGTGGCAATTATACGACCTTACAATGATTTCTTAATATAATTAGGTAAATGTGAAAAAGTAAACAGGTTAACGGATGCATTTAGAAATGCAAGGAAGTTATGATCAATAAATCTCATTCATTGATTTGGGAAGACGACTAAGAATATGACAACATCTTCAATTAATAACCATCAGATTAGGATTTAATATTAAAATATCATTAATTGTGCCCATGTCCAATAGGTGAACGCCTATCGACGTAATTAAAATGATAAACTTTTAATTATAATTATATATTATTATTATTAATATATAAATAAACCTTAACATCACATCATTTGGTAATTAATTATATATAAATAAATGATAAAATATATGTTAATTAGTATTACTATATAATTAAAAGCTTTCATCACTTCTACTACCACTTTACTTTTGCAACCCTCCTCTGCTAATTTTTCCACCATGGGCCTTCCGCCTTTGTCCTCCCCTTGGGCTTGCAAGGTTGAATGGCACGAAAGTATGGGCAATTCGTTGGGTTTTGCACCTGGAGCCATTGTGGACAATCCTTCGAATCCACAACCTCCCACCCACCCGGTTACTCCTTTGACCGCTCCACCTAACCATTTTGCCTCCTGCCCTAAGACTGCGACCCCTTCACCCTGCGAAGAACACCAAGGGCTTCAGAGTGCTATGTCGATTTTATAGGACCTCGTTTTTGAGGTTAGGCGAGACTTGGCAGACCTAATGTTTAGATTCGAGTTGTGGATGCGACGTGAGGAGAAACTTGAAGTGTTGTTGACGACTCTCCTCCACAAGACTCCAACTCCAGAGACAACGACCCAGGCTTTGGAGCTAGTGACAGACGAAGACGAGCGACAAGCCCAACCGACTCCGTGCTTAACTTGATGGTTGGGTTCTCAGGTTCTTACTTAAGGTTTTTGTCGATGGTGTTATGATATCCTCTTTTGAATCAGCCCCGCGCGACATAATTGTCTATAAACATATCATTAGGCTTAGAAATTTTGTAATGGATTGTGACAGACACTCAGTTTCTAGACATTGTTATTGTTGGACATGTGGCTCCATTGGTTTCCCACCTAGGCAATGCAGCCACCACCTCACTTGTTTAAACAAACAATTGTATATTTTAACTGTGATACTTCTAATATAATCTCTTACAAAAACAAATATTAATCATTTTTTATAAATTTGATGGTTTTGTTTAAAATAATATTCATTATTTTATATAAATTTATATAATAATATCTTATAAAAAAAATTACTAAATTCATAATTATAAAATTAATACATAGTAAATAGAGTAAGTCTAAAATTATTAAATTTATGAATATAAAATTAATGCATTAAAATCAAATTAATAAAGTTAAGTTCTCACAAAGATTAATTTTATCATTTAAAAAAATATTTATAAAATCATAATTTAAGAAAAGTGTATTTTAAAGAGTGCTCAGTCATTATGATATAGTGAATTAAAAAAAAAAAAAAAATCATAAATTATTAATGTAAATGTCTCATATACACTACATCATTGGGTAATCAAAATTGTTAAATTCACAAAATTATAATTATAAATTAATATAAATAATCTTTATCTTTTCATGGAGATTTATAAGTTTGAAATGCATTATATAATTAGGTTATCAATAATTTTAAATTTACAAATCATATTTATAAATTAATATAAATAATCTTTAATTTTACATGTAAATCAATAAACTTGAAATGCATTACATCATTGGATCATCAAAATCATTAAATTTACAAATCATAATTATATATTAATAAATATAAATCAATATAAATAATCTTTACCTTCTCATACAAATCATAATTATATATTAATAAATAGAAATTAATATAAATAATCTTTATCTTCTTATATAAATCATAATTATATATTAATAAATAGAAATTAATATAAATAATCTTTACCTTCTCATAGAGACCAATAAACTTTGATTGTTCATTTTGATTATGTGAAAATAATAATTTGGGGAGTGCCTAAGTTAAGATTGTAATAAGTAAAATTATTATACAATAATAATTCATAAATAATTAAACTTTAGAAATTGTTAATATATTTTAACTTAGATATTAATAAATATATTTGATCAAATTTATCTAAAATTTTTATTTAATTTTTATTATCAAAATACGTTATACTAATCAATCATTTAAAAATTTTAAAAATTCGGTAAAAATAAACTATAAACTATACTAGTGATTCACTAAATCATTATGATTTTTAAAACTTCCATTTAATTTTAAATATAATATTTAACTATATTTTTTATATTAAAAAACTAAGTATTAAAAAAAATTAAATTCAAAACTCAATATTAAAAATATTTTCTTGTAATCACATTCGAATTGTTAAAAATGTTTTTATTTAAAAACTTCCAATCTGAGAGCACGAAGTTATTTTTCTGATCAAACTCTATCTCAAAGTCAAAGTCAAAGTCAATGTCTATGACAAAGACAAATAACCATAATTATTATGTGATTTCATTTGACATTAACACGCTTGACCATTAGGAAGGACTAAAGAAGTTTCCAAGCAATCAAGTGGGGAGTTTCAACATTTTTGTATTCACAATGTGTTGATTATTATTGAATTTTCTTTGTATAATTGTTATGGAGGAGCTTTTGAAGAATTTTTAATTATCATTGTAATAATAAATTTATTAAAAGTGTTCTACTCGAATCGGAAGTGGTCTACTTTTTCATCATCGCTCTCCCGATGACCTGCCCTGATGTTCAGCCTGTAGAATTCTTCAGTGTATTCTTTCACTGTCATCAGCTTCTGTCTTAGGTTTTGCATCCTCCTGAACAAAGTAATTTGATAATCTCTCAGGATGAATTTCACCTTCATCTTCGCGACCATTCTATCCCAGCTTTTGATCTTCTGCTTGCCCTTACAACGTCTGTCAGCTTGTAGTTCATCCCACCACAAAGTTGCATGTCCTTTCAACCTTGTGACAGCATGATTAACTTTCTTGTCTTCTTCGACATCTTCGTAGTCGAAGTATGTGTCAAGAGCTCTAATCCAGTCCAGAAGCTCCTCTGCATCCAAGTTTCCCTTGTAAACTGGAATGTCCATCTTTGCTCTTGCACCCATCCTTGTAATAGCTTTGATCAAACGCTCATTTGATGTGTCCTCGGCTGCAACTTCTTCTTCCTATTCAGCCTCAATCTCACTTTCGGAATCACTTAGATCCCCTGCACTGGCTGTGCGTCTTTGCGTTGTCTCCATGTCTTCGAGTCTAGCTCGAAAATCACGCATTTGTCTCTCCATAGCTGGATCTGTCATCTGCCTGCCTCTTCTTCTCACCATTTCCCTATCCTCTAAATCGGATGACTGTCTATCTCTCCTTGGCGGCATGGAAAATTCTCTTTCTCCTCTCTGCTACAGAAAGCAAAGAACCTTTCTGTGCTCTGATACCACTTGATGCAGGACGCACTCGCAAGCACGTCCGCTCACAATATCTTTTCTTCTTTTCGGCCCAAAGAAATTCAAAGGTTCTTCTATTTCCCTATCGGGAAATCTATACCCACAACAATCCTCGTGGGATCCCCCATTCTTTACAAATTGGGAGATCGGACTTCACAACTTCGCGAATCCAAAGGTCGAGCGCTCGGTTCTTGAATTCCTAAAACCCGATATACCAGTCAACGCTGACCTTTTCACTTTTCCTATCAAGATTTCTTCTATCACGATTTCGGCACTCGCGATGTCGAACAGCTTGTCTCTCCGACTGCCAAACCCCGATATGTCGAAACTCCGATGCGCTCGCGAGTTGACTTTTCAACGGTCTCTTCACTCCATCGACATTTCGGAGTTCGCAATATCGTGAATCCTAATGCATATGTTCGGGCCTTCTCGCCACGAAACCCCGATAAGGTGTGCCACCTGTCCACCTACTGACCCTTGTGGCCCCACACAAATCTTCCTTTAGCTGTCGGGATATCGCGATCCCTGTGGCTATGTTTACAGAGTTCCAACCCACGAAACCCCGATACACGATTTCACACGTAAATCTGACGGCCCTTGCGGCTCGGATCAACGGTCATGCCCCTCCTGAGCTTCGAACCTCTTGAGAATACGTCGTTGTATCTCCCCTGCACCTCTGTGAGATCTAACAGCTCACGGGACTTCGTGAATTTCCCTCAAGGGATTCCGACCGTTCGTCTTTCCTTGATGATTCCTACGAATGACCAAGTGTTCCTCCCAGAACTCGTCCACCTGCGTGCAAACTTGCGACGCCTACTTAAACCTTCAAGGCATAATTTCTCTGGGTTGTCCTTCAACAACTCCGAAGGCCTTATCCTTCCTGAGCTTTTATAAAAGACCCTTGCATGCACTCCTTGTGGAAACCTTCAAACACGTCTAAGTATTGAATCTTTTTGACTCTGCGTCCACCTGCAGCAGCAGTCTTTCAACAGTTCACTCAGGTTCGCAACCTTGAAGTTCACTTGACCTGCGCACTCCTTGCACGGCTCTTGTGCTCAACTGCACTTTTGAGGAAATGAAAACAAAAGTAAAACTATCTGAGCTTCATAGACGCAACCCTGAATCCTTGTCGACGCACTCCTTGGGGACACTTCAACTGCACTCCTTGTAGGAATTCTTACTCAGATAGGGAAACAATTGAAACTCGTTCCTTCTTCCTTATAGACTTCAACCTCAAAGCATGAAATCATATACACAGCATATAAAGCAAATGTATAACAGGAAGCAAACATCAAATGAGCATATCATTCGGTATCAATAAACAGAGAACAACACAAAACCATGAATTTGAATCAAACTCTTTCCATTTATCCAAATGTTTGTACATGGGTGTTCTTACACAGCTCTCTGCATGCTCTTGTTCTTCTCATGTTTTCAATCTATATTACAATACACAATGAGGGTGTCTATATCCCGTTTCCCTCTTGCGCTCTCAAAAGCCGTCTATTCTAGAATTAAATTCTACCTACTTGCATTAACTTATTTAAATGCCTTCTATCTACTAAGGATGAGAGCTAAAGGCTCAAGGTCCGTTTACATTTTACAAGTGCGCCTCTTCTTAATGACTTCATTTAAGATTGCGCAACAACTTCAAGGTGTTTTCAAAATTTGTGTTGGCACCTGTCCAGCTGTCCAATTGTCTTCGCGCTGGCTCGCTTAATGTGGGAGATGCTCCTGCATCACTTTGTCATCTCAGTAGCCTTGTCCCACACATAAAATTAAGGAAACTAAGCTACCATAACCCACTGAGGAATCTGTAAAGGTCTATCTAGCCCAATTAGTAGTAGAAATAGGAGAGTTACTTGGAATGAAACAAGACAACTAGCAACCTTTTCTAACTTACTCTCAATGATTAAAAACAAATTAAGACATTGCAAGTTGTTAATAGATTTAACAAGCTTCAAAGAGATATGCTACTTAAAACTTAGACAAATATGCTTGGAAGACAACAAAGATTTGTGAATGAGTTATGTTTGTTTTAAATTGCTCATATAACCAATGAGATCAACGATCTTCGAAAAGGCACAAATAATGTTCTTATTTACCATTTAACATTCACCATGAGGTAAACATAGTCAATGAACCAAGATGGAATAATACCCACAAGATTTAAGATATGTAACCACAAGATTTAAGATATCTAACCATTAAAGTTAGAGGGTTTATCATTCATTGATTCATTCTACCATATTTCGAGAGTTATTCCAAGAAATTAAACATTAGATTTCAAGACAACAAGATAGATCAGATTTTTGAAAAAGGATTTATTAACCATAGAATGCATTGAAATTTAGGGCATCGGTTATTTAAACACTACAAATCTTCAACACATTCTTGCAAGTAAAGATTGAATCTTTAGAGCATAACGTTAGGTTCTCAAAGGTAAATGTAGCATGGATTATGTAGAATGTTTGCAAGTGCTGAGTATGTTAAAACATCAACCAGTCTATTTCCAGCAAGTGAAAATGATGAATTTATGTTAATTTTAGACCCATTTAAAAGCAAATTGTTGAAAGATCTTTATCTTTGAATTAATGAGCATGTTCATTTGAACACAAATTTCATGAAGCCTTCAGCCAATGAATATTTCAAAGACCAATTCACCCAAAATATTCCATGTTCATTCCAAAATTTGTTCTTGAGAGAAAAATAGCTAATGAAGTATATTCACATAAACAAATTCCAGATTTATCAGTATTGAATGTTTTTCTTATCAAAGCCCACTTAAAATCATCATTCAAGAAGTTGTAGGGTATTTGCAACCAGTGTTGTTAGGTTCCTTTGAGCATCTACACGCCTGAGAGTATTTGATCATGAACATTACGATATGTGAGGAAACTGAAACATTACTATATTGCCATAAAAATTTACTGTAGGAAATTTAGCAGGTTTGAGGGAATCACAGACTTGAGAGAATGAAGGACAGGAAATGAGTGAAAATGTAATTAAAATCAGCGTTCTTATATTACCTTAAACCTGGAAACGATGACTCATTTAGATTAAATTTCAGGTCCACTGAATCAACCTTCTTATATAGCATATTGCCAGTGAATCTAAGCTCAGATCATTGCTCAAATCTCAAATTGTTCATACTATTAGAACATCAATCAAGTCCAGGAGATATCAAACAATAGTTTTATGAAATATATGGCAAGTTTTACTCCAAAACTTTGACCATTTCGAGTGTAGGAAACAACAATAAGAATGTAATATCAAAGCTTTGAAGCAGTTTGTTCCACTAGAAACCCATCAATTCATTTAATGAAGAAGGTTTACTTCTTCTGGAAATGGCAGCGGGAGGAACCCACGGCTTGGACTTCGTGGTCATTAATTCAACTGAGGGTAGCGACAGCGGGAAGAGATTCGACAACGAGATAGGGAGGGCCCAGGTGGAGCAGATAATGGACGTCGCCTCCCAATTTATCTGGCAGACCTTCGCCTAGCAGTCGCCACTGACAGGAAGGGCGTGCAGACGGTAACTCTGTTTGTGGAAAGCATGAACCTTAGGCTGCATGTAAAACAAAAACTAAAAGAGGGAAATTAAGTGAGATGGTTTAGAAAAGAAATGAGAAAACTTTAGTGCTACCTTTGGACATGGAGTCTAAGCCACTCTTTGAATACCAGTCATCTTCATCTTCAATGTTAAAATTTCCACACATCTTTTGGAAAATGCTCGGTGAGAATCAAGCTAAGGGGACCTAACTATACAATATTCATAGAAGGTTAAACTAATACCAGATTCAACTTAAGTATTGCAAACTTAAATACTTAAAGTATA
Source organism: Picea engelmannii (assembly GCA_009831015.1). Classification (NCBI taxonomy): domain Eukaryota; kingdom Viridiplantae; phylum Streptophyta; class Pinopsida; order Pinales; family Pinaceae; genus Picea; species Picea engelmannii. Next base: position 182,441 of record ML792265.1, on the reverse strand, counting down.
AATCTAAGGTAAGGAGTTAAAACTCTCATATATTTAACTTCAAGACTAAGATCTAACTTTAAATTTCACAAAGAAATAAAATAGACTTATGCCATACCTTACTTGCATTGCTTGTAATGCAATAGATTTTTTTTAATGTCTCTTGCATGTCAAACACTTCTACAATTATCCTAGAACAACATATTGAAAGAAATAGAGAAGAAAACACACATATTGAGCAAAAATAGCCTTTCAATTGATCTCCAACTATGAAAAAGTGAGGGAGGTGTTCTTCTTATATAGATAGAGCACTTGACAAAACAATGAGTAGAAATCCATGTGTTAGTACAATACCATGTGCCAACACAATGTGCTCAAACAAAATGGTGAGCTAAAACAAGAGGCACTCTCAATACCATGGTCTAAAACCATTGAATCAAATAAACAATATATCTTGAAATAACCACATCAACCAACTCAAACATGTGAGTAGACTAGTCAAAGAGAAGATGTGTGCCCCACAAGATGCTCTAACCACCTACACATGTGTCTAAGGGAGAGAAAATGTGCTCTACACGTGCAGTGCTAAAATGTGGCGATAATTTTCATGCAACAAATTCCAACAACATTATAACTAGGTTAATTTTTGCCTCATTTTCTATTATAACCCCATTTCATAAATCTTGCAGCCAATATGCATCTAATGGTGTTGATTTGGTAGAATTCTAGGCACTCTATCGAAAGATAACTTCCCCTAAAGTTGATCGAACTAAAAATGTGCTCTAACCACCTCAACACCTCAAGAAATGGTCCCAAAGAGCAAGTGCACCCTCTAGGATGGATCTATGTGGCACATGATGATGATGTTGCATTCTCAACACCATTCAACACATTGTCACAAATCTCTAGGAAATGACATGTATCCCAATGTAGAGTCACGGATCCCAAGAAAATGCCATGGATTTCAATGTGTGTGTGTATGCATTTACACGAATCCCAAATCATCATCATGGATCCCAATGTAGGTATACAGATCTCGAGGCATAGTGCATGAATCCCAATGTGGGGAGGCCACCTATAATGATGAATCAAATCTTAACACAAATCATTAGGCAATGCACATTAAGTAATCTATTCTAACATCATAACATAAGCTAATTTTATAAAATGTCTAAGTTTACCATCGTGGGGAAACTTCACCCTGATTACATGTTTAAATTCCTAGGACATAAAGTATTTCCTAGATAACTCGGTTAGAGATAGGTAAAAATGATGAATTATTGATGGAAAGGGAATGAGAACTTCATATTTTGACCCTCAAAGTCATATGAAGTGATGTAGAGGTCCTTTAACTGGACCAACTAGCTTATAGAGATGAGAATCATCATTATTTTTTCATGTAAGTCTTTAAGAGGGAGTTTGGCTTAGAGTTACCACCTCGACACCTTATTTATTACCCCTTTTGTATTTTCTTTGATTTTTCTTAGTCTTTTATTTAGATATGCATTTTTAAGCATAGGATATTGGGGGTGGGCATTTTTAATGAGGTGGCATAGCTCTAGCTTCATTATTTTATTTTATATTGACATTATTGCTTTTCACTTCTAGTCATTTTTGGCTTTGTTTGATTTTGGCTTACATTGTTCTTCAATTTGTTCATTTAGACCTTGTTAGATGACATTTGATAAGTCAAACATGAGCATGGATGATATTTTTTTTATGAACAAGATGAAAGTGAAAGGGGAAAAATGGAAAATGTTAGATGTGCTTAGGATTTGAATATGTTATTCAACAAGATCATCGATAGTATGATTTGGCCTAAGTCAAGACAACACTTATCTAAGGACAATTATGTTCTCACGTGGTATAACGAGACAAAATAATAAAATTATTAACATTAAGAAGTGTTATTAGATCAAACCATTTTTTTATTACGTTCATGACAAAGTTAAAAACCATCACACCACTTCTAAGAAAGAAACCTACACATGAAATCATAGCACATCAACTAAAATAAAGATGAAGCATGAAGTAGCATCTGCAAGTGATTATGAGGTGTAAAGCATAAGAGATGATATACTATGGTATAGTCATCTGAAAGATCTCATTAGTGGTCACATAAGGTTTGATGATTTGATATCTAATAGAAGAATTGGAAGATCATGTGTGAATCAACAAATATGATCAGAAGAGCTCATCCAAGTTGCATCAATGCACCCTTGAGAGGGTGGCCTGGAAGTAGTTTCCCTTGGGGAGGCAATAGGGTCTCAAGTCTAGGGATGAGCTAATGCAACTGAGAGCTACTTTCAACATTGAGATCATCTCATTCTATATTTGGAGGGAAAAGTTTATGATTCTTGTGTCAAGAAGATTTTCACATTTTTCCTCCCCTGAGAGAGTGGACTGAATCCAATTTGAAAAATTCATTCCACTAATGAGAGAAGTCTTCCCGTTAGTAACTCTAGAAAATTGCCCCAAAGATATAGACATTACCAACAATAATCAATCTCATAATGTATGCATAATCTACAAATAATTCAATAAGCACCAAAGTCAATACAAAACCTTACAAGATAATCTTCTCCCACTTGGACATACTAAAGCAAAAGAGAAACTTGGATTCAAAACAAGTAGATTTGTTGACTATATTCATAGTACATCTACAAAATATGTTAAGGAAATCTATGCACAAAGTATGACATTTCAAAAATAAAAGGTAACATGGATTTCAAGATGAAGAAAATCTAAAATGAAGTCAAAAACTTAGGATAACACGTATTAATTGAAACTTTGAATCAACACGTGAAGAAAACAAATTTAAAATTGAGATAAGGGATTAATTGAATTATAAATTCCTTCTTAATCAACCTTGTGAATTTGACTAGATTCGACCATGTTTGTCCCAAACAAGCAGACTTCTCGTTTCAGAACTAGTTCGAATAGACTCCCCCATTCTACTCAATATTGTTTCATTGGTGTGTAAACATTGACACATCTTTTTGTGATCAACATTGAGGCTAAAACAACTAATATGTAGCAATTTGTTGTGGGGAAACAAAATATGGAGAAGTTTAAAAAATCCAACACTTTAATTAAAACAATTACTATGTAACAATTTATAACAGGGAAAGAAATTATGGAGAATTTTAAAAGTCTTAAATCCTTTTATAACTAGGGCTTTTATTCTTCAAAACTTCTAACAATAGACAACTTACATATATACTATGAATTCTGAAAACATTAAATTTTTTTTAAGTGTTAATATCTATGTCGAGAACATAATTCATTAACAAATGATTGGCAATGTGATATCCATGTTTTAAATGATATAAAAAGTGTTGCTTGAGCTTTTTGAAGATAAACTTTGTATAAAATTTTGAAACATCCAATGTTTTGAATGGACACTCCACCCATCATCATGGACAAATAAAGTTGAAATAATAGTACAAAAGAGTATTTGGCTAGATATTTATAAGGCTACAAATTAAGGTTAACAGTTATAGAAGAAAGAGTTGCAACCAGATGTGAAAAATGATTAAAATAGTAAAAGAGCATTGGAAATAAAAACTATTTAATGCTCACCTTAAATTGAAATTAAAAGAAAAGGTTAAAGAAATTAAAGTTTAAGAATTGGTTGATGGTTATTCAACTTCTCAAATCAACAAGGTCTTTCCTCCAGTCCTCCATTCTAAAAAAAACTATTATTCATCTTCCCCACCCTTAACTTTCATTTCTTTTACTTATATCCAAAGTAGTACATATCATATCTCTTAAGATTTTGGCAAAAAAGAATATTAAAACTCTCTTTAAACCCCATTAAACTCTTAAATAGTTAATCAGAACAATTAAAGATAAATATGATCCCATGCTTGGCCAAGGAGTTTACAAAATCCCTTGCTCATGTGGCAAATCATACATAGGCCAAACTAGTAGATCATTTAAATCCTGTCTCAAAAAACATATAGTTGACACCTTCCATAGTTGCATCTCTAAGTCAACTGTCTTAATAAAAGTCAACTATCCTAATAATTTTAACCGGGCTTCAAACTTAACCAATATTGGAAACTCACTATATTATTAATCATTTTGCTTTTTAAAAAATGCTTTATTTTATTTATTTATTATTATTTAACTTCTTTCTTTTTATTTATTTCTTGGTTTAATTTTTATTTTTTTTCCTTTCTACTTTTTACACATCTCCATATATAGCCATCTTTTTAGTTCCTTAAAATACAATCTCAACTAATTATATTTGTTAAACTTTAATTTCTTTAACATTTTATTTTAATTTCAATTTTAATGTTAGCATGAAATCTGTCAGGAGGTGTAGAGTGGTCGGTGATGGAGCGTGTTGTTAAGGTACTCTGTAACACTCATTTCTGCCAGGAGGTGTAGAGTGGTTGGTGATGGAGTGTGGTGTTAAGGTACTCCGTAATGTTAAGTCATCGGTCTGAATTTCAGGGATCATTTTAGGGGCTAAATTTCGCTCATGGACTAATTTTCCATGGTTTTTCCCAAAAAAATATTGGCTATTCTAAAAATGACTTGCCCAAATTCTATAGGATAAAATTATTTTGCCTTAAAAATGGCCAAAATTTTATACAAACAATATAAAATCCTTAGAAATTTGAATATTTTTATAAAAATATGGTCATTTTTTTATGGTTGACATATGAAGGATTAGTAAGATTCGCCAAGGTTTCTACAATTTAAAATAAATGTCTATCCTTAAAATCATCCCTGGTCCGAAACCTTAAAAATCCATCCATGTTAAGGGTTGGTGCGGCCCAGGCTGAGTGCGATCCATGGGTGATTTTGACGACTTAGATGCCCTTGGGTTGTGGTTTCTTATCCAATGGTTACAAATACTTGCCCATTTACCAACACATTTCTAACAAACAAACAAAAAGAAAACTTTTATTTTCAATGACTCATATACTATTTTAATCATTTTTCACAACTCATTGTAACTATTTCTTCCACAATGGTTGACCTTAATTTTTAAGCACTCTTTTATACTATTATTTCATTGTTATTTGTCTCTAATAATGAGTGAAGTGTCCACTCAAAATATTGGATGCTTCAAAAATTTATACACATTTTATTTCCAACTCAAAACCTTAATAATAAGAACTTTCCTATAAAACATTGAGATTCATCCTACAAACCTACATTAATCTAATATTAACTCCTCTGCATCTTTACAATTATAATGAGCTATAATTGGGAGGAAGATTCCATAATGGTCTCTCTTATACAACCAAAAATAACTATAAGACACTATGTTGTGCAATATTTACTATTTTTAAACTGTGCAGTATCTACTATTTTGACATAAATGAGTAGTTGGAGTGTACCTAGAAGGACATATCCAACTTAACCAATAAGAACATAAAGAACAATAACATGAAAGGATTGTTAAACTTAAAAAGCTCAATATTACTTTGTGCAATATCTACTATTTTTAGACAATGCAATATCTACTATTTTGACATAAATGAGTAGTTGGAGTGTACCTAGAAGGACATATCCAACTTAACCAATAAGAACATAAAGAACAATAACATGAAAGGATTGTTAAACTTAAAAAGCTCAATATTACGTTGTGCAATATCTACTATTTTTAGACAGTGCAATATCTATTATTTTGACATAAATGAGTAGTTGGAGTGTACCTAGAAAAACATATCCAACTTAACCAATAATAACATAAAAGAACAATAACATGAAAGGATTGTTAATCTTAAAAAGCTCAATATTACTCATTTGTGGCTCTCTTAAAAGACTTAAAATAATGTTAATGGTTAACATTATTATTTGTTAATAATTATTATTATTATTATTATTCTACATGGGTGTCAACCAACCATTAACAAATAATAATGGTTAACATTATTATTTGTTAATGGTTGTTGACACCCATGTAGAAAAATCAAACCTTGTACCACACCTATAGTGATGTTGCAATGAGATGGCCAATCCAATATAGAGACAGTATTAGTGTGAAGTAATGTTGCAATGAGATGCCCAATCCAAGATAGAAACACTATTAGTGTGAAGGAAGTCTCAGAGGTAGCCTTTATGAACGTATTCGTAGATAATGTAAGCACAACCTTTGTCTAGAATATGTGCGGGTGTCAAGACGTTGGGATGCCTTAGCCCTCCTTCTCCAGTTTTGCACCAAGACTTCGACACTATATCGATTTGAAACATGTCTCACTTTGTAATATGAATACTGATGTGAATACGATTTTCGAATGAAAAAAATATTGATGTGTAAAACAAAATCTAATATGGTTAAAATATAGAAGTAGAAATCTAATTAATAAAAAATTATAAGTTTTTAATACTTTATAAAACATGAAAATTATATTGAGTCTAAAAAGATATTAAGAAGTTAGTAAAAGAGTTTGAAGAAGAACGTATCTAAGTGAAATTTTAGCTTTTAGGGTTACAAGGTCTTTATACTATGTATGGGGTGTTTTATAAAATTTTAGCTTTTAGGATTACAAGGTTTTTATATTATGTATGGGCTGTTTGAAGAAGAACGTATCTAAGTGAAATTTTAGCTTTTAGGGTTACAAGGTCTTTATACTATGTATGGGGTGTTTTATAAAATTTTAGCTTTTAGGATTACAAGGTTTTTATATTATGTATGGGTTGTTTCATAAAATTTGGGCATAGTTATTAAGTTTGAATTCAAACACAGATTTAGTATAATATGAAAAAAAATCTGGGCATAGTTATCAAGTTTGAATTCAAACACAGATTTAGTATAATATGAAAAAAAATCAAGTGAAAATATTTTAAATAAAAAAAAAATAGTCAAAATTTATTAATAGGGTTTTCTTGGATTTTCTTAACTAGGATTTTGGAGAGTTAAAGGGTTTTGGTAATTTGATATAAGTTGACATTGACATTGTTAAGTGATTTAACATTAATGTTGAAAAGGATAGAACAGATTTATTGCTATAATTACAACTGTCATAAAGTGAATTCCAGACAACTGTCATAATTTGAATTTCAGATCTGGTTTATGATAATAAGAATTGATATAATTTCTTTTAGATTGCCTTGTTAATTGTGATAGGTGAAATATTGTTAATTGTTGTTTTATATTTCACAACTCTAAAACTGAAAATATATAGGGTTGAGATAGAATAAACTTTTAAAAAATAGTTGAAATTTCTACACTTACATTAATTAACTTACTCAAAAAAAAATTATATTTTATTGTGCTGTTCAAAGTAACTAAACACCATCCCAAAATTTACTCTTAAAATCTTATAAAATTTATATTTTTTTGTGTTGTTCAAAGTAACTAAACACCATTGCAAAATAAAAAATAAAAAATAAAAAAAGCACATGTATGTACACAAAAGAAGAAATATGTAAAAAAAATTATATCTTAATATAATTTTGAGATAAGTTGTGATATCCAACTGTTTCATGTTTTTTATTTTTTAAAAATTTAAAAATACATATGTTTATCTCTCATAGAAATTATAGGATGTACTTTTCAGTAAAAAGTTGGAAATAAATGGTCAGCAAAACAACCACATCAAAATGTTGGAGATAATGTACTAGAGAATAAGCTGCAGCTGTTATGATAGTTATTATAGTAGGTTAATTTATTTATTGATGTTGTCTAATTGTTTTAGGTTTTGTTTTTTTTGGTTGGAATAAGGTGACATAAATCTATATGAAATCTTAAAAATCTATTGTTTAAATTGCATTTCTGAATACATAAATAAATTCAGTATATTGAAAAACTTTTGGAGTTTTCAGATTATACAAACTTAGCCACTCAATAAATTCAACAATTTTTCACCAGATTTTAGACAAAATTAAAGGAAAAATATCCCCAAAAAAAAAACAAAAAATAAAAAGTTTACACTAAAACTTTATTTATTTTTTTATAATAAAAAACAAATAAAGTAAAGTAATTAAAGTTGTGAATAGGGTTATCATTTCAAAATGAAACAAATCTTCAAATTTGATAATTTTTACAATTCCTTTGACCATTTTAGCAGATGGAACAATTTTCATCCCTACTTGTGATACTCATAATGAGTTGGGGTTGGTAGAGACAAGCATGCATTTGACTGTAGGGTATCCGTACAATGCCACATTTCATTACAAAGGTCAATATGACCAAATCTGCTTTGTAATTAAACCCTAATCTGATGGCTATGCATTGAAGATGCTGGCATATTCTTAGTCGTCCTCCAAAATCAATGGATCAGATTTATTATTCATAACTTTCTTGCATTTATCAAGGCATCCGTTAACATGTTTACTTTTTAACATTTAACTAATCACATTAAAAAATTACTGTAAGGATATGTAAATGCCACTTTTAAATGATTAAGTAGAATTAAACCATGTGGCTGTGCTAGTAGTTACTAAATTCGTTTTTAGTAAGTCAAATTCCAGATCTAGAGTGGCTTCAACACCCCTTTCAAAGTTGATCCTTAGCCTGTGAAGAAATTGGCAAATTGGCCTTCAAATCATACGTCGAAAGTATTTGCATGCCACAATGAACAATGCAACTGTCCCAATGCCGAAAACAGCACTTGCAACGGCAACTCCAACTAACAAAATCGCCAAGACTATTTTCTTTCTAGAGCCAGCAGTAGCAGAACCAGTACCACATTGCCCAACCAGTACCACATTGCCCAGTACAGAGACCAGGGTTTCCTGTATCATTAGTAATCAAGAGACCAGGGTTTCCTGTAGTATTAAAAATCAACCCTTGTTTGGCATTTGGAAGGGTGCCTTTTAATCTATTGTTTGACACGTTCAACACTATAAGACTGTCCATATATATCAAAGACGGGGAAATTTCTGTCAATTTATTGTTGGAAATATCTAAAATTAGTAGCATGCTCAAACTGGAAAGAGTATTGGGGACTTCCCCTTCTAGAGAATTGCAGCTGAGATTGAGTTGAATTTGCAACTTCGTGACGGAGTCAATTTCTGCTGGAATTGTTCCAGTTAGATTGTTGCCACCCAAATGGAGCTCTAACAAGGACTGGCCGTCTTGAACGTCCTTTGGAATCACACCTGTCAGATTGTTGTTCTGTAGACGCAAATTTTGCAGATTGGGAAGCTTGAAAATTCTTGGGGGTATGGGCCCTGATAGAAGATTGCCCCTCAAATCTATATATGACAAATTGGATAAAGTTGACAGTATATCTGGAATGCTTCCATTAAAATGATTATTTGGCAACTTCAACACTTGCAACTGTGGAAGTGAAGGCAGCTGATTGGTTAATGAGCCTGTCAAACTGTTGTGGCCAAGATCAAGTAGTTGAAGATTGGTGCAATTTCCCAGAGGCCGCGGAATCTGGCCATCTAGTAGGTTGTCATTCATTTCTAAGTATGTCAATCCAGACCCATTCCCAATTGTAAAAGGGATGTTCCCTTTAAGAGAATTGTAGCCTATTCGCACCCTAAACAATTTTCTCGAAAAATTCTGAGGAATCTGTCCTGTGAACGAATTATGTGTAAGGTCCAGAGTCTGCAAGCTGGTCAAAGAAAAAATTTCTGGAGGAATGCTTCCATTTAATTGATTGAAGCTCAGATCGAGAAACTGCAATCCTGTGAGAGAAGCTAACTGAACAGGTATGCTTCCGGTGAGCTGATTCTTATTTGATGCGAAGTGGATCAAATTGCTGACTATACCCAATGCTTCAGGAATCATTCCAAATAAATTATTGGATGATAGAATCAAGGTACTTAAAGAGTTAAGGTTCCTAATACTATCAGGGATTTGGCCATTCAACCCATTGAAGCTGAGGTCTAGAAAAGTCAAATTCGTGCACTTCACAAGCTCTTGGGGAAATTCCCCCGTAAAAGAATTTTGAGAGAGATCTAATTTCTCTAACATCCCCAGACTATTCAACAATGGAGGGATTGGACCAGTGAAGTTATTGTATGTCAAATTGAGCACTCTGAGATCCGTCAAATTCTGAATTTGTGATCGAAAGTGCCCTCCCAATTCGTTGTGAGAGACATCCAGGAACTGCAGTTTGCGCATCGGTGCAAGCGAAGGAAGGGAGCCTGACATTGAATTGGAGCTGACGTTGAAGGAAACCAAGCTGGTGCAAGCCT
>ML792265.1:157167-172296 GCA_009831015.1 Picea engelmannii | reverse complement strand
AAAATGTCCAACGATACCTCATTTTTCACAGCAAAGAAACGAAGAATGCGCGTAATCCCCGATTCAAACTATTTGTTGGGCATCCGACTCCTGCACAGTTTGTCTCAGGCTTCTTCCCTTGGCCCTCAATTATATTTGTCTCAGGCTTCTTCCCCTGGCCCGCAGTTTGTATGGAGGGTTTGCATCGTTATTCAATGGGTGTCATTTTCAAAATTTAAAAAGGATAAGGATGGAATAGTATATGTGAAAACCTCCAAGTTTTGGTCGAGATGTGCAGATCCCTGACAGGGGAGCTGAAGGGTCGGAGTGATTGCAGGTGCCCTTCCCTATCAAATCTTAATCATCTAGCAGAGTTGTAAAAACACTGGTCCTCATCTAGCAGCTTTTCTGCTTAGAACCTTGCAAAACATCAAAACGTATACGGTTGGAAGACTAAAAGTGAAAACCTTCGAGTTGTGGTAAAGATGTGCAAATTCCTGACAAGGAAGTTAACCGTTTGGAGTGATTGCAGGTCCCCTTCTCTGGCAAACGTTAAACAGCAAACAAACTTATCAAACATGTGAAATTTTGATGTTTTACAAGGTTTCAAACACTGTTGCATCTGTTACAGCAAGGTTCACCAACCAGCATTTACCCCAAATTTGTTAAGTGGTTAAGGTTTGCCACCTTAGATTCTCCGTCTTTATGTTCTTGGGCACCATACTTGCAACGTGAAAGCCAGGCGGCTGAATTCAAAATGTGTGTGCAGTCAAACTTTGACTTTTTCCAATCGTCTTTAATGGCAAGTTTAGCCCTAATCCTAGTTTGTTGAAGTCAAAATGTGTGTGCAGTCAGACTTTGACTTTTAATGGCAAGTTTAGCCCTAAGTCATAGTTTAAAAGTTGTATGTTTTGGTTTTTGTTTTGAAATATTATTAGGGGACTATAGCAATCCATAATTCGCTGACTTCATATTAGTTTGTCCTTCGAACAAAAATATTTGCATAATCTCTATTGTTGGAACTAGAGAACTAAAAACATTGATTTGTATATAATAAAAAATAACATACTATATTGGATGTCTTATTGTCAGCTTCGTTATTTCCGATGTTTTATATGTTAGCATATTCAAAGTTTTTGATCATCTACATCTCTCTGATTTTTTACTACTTTTATTAAAATGTTTAGATATCCAAAGTTTTGAGCATGGACCGTCATTTTTTTATTAGTTGACTTCATATTTGTTTGTCCTTTCACTAAATTTTTTTGCATAGTCTCTATTGTTCGAACTATTGTTACTATTACTACTATTTTTTTTATTGTTATTATTTTATATTATTATAAAATAATATAATAATTATTTTTCGTACATAACAGACCTGCTACATTGCATTCTTTCTTAAATGTTTACACAGCGCGAGGCCCTTCGATGGTCCTGACAGATTGAAATGTTTACCTAATAGGCCTCACAACCTTAAATGTTTACTTAACAGCCCTACTACAATACATTTTCCTCCGATTTTTTTTTGCAATGTTCTCTGCAGTGAATATGGACAATATTGTTCTTCAGCGGCATTACTGGTTTACTGGTTGATGCTTGCTCGTTGATTGTTCACTGGTTTCTTCTTTGCTTGTTGTTGTTGCTCTTGTTTTCATGTTGGTCTTGCTGCAATTTGCACGCTTGAGATTCTGCAACCACGATTGGAACTGTGCTTTTGTCATTCCCCATTGATGGGTGGGTTTCAGTGCCATGTTTACCTTCCTATTCGTTGTTTTTTCTTTAATATTTTCAGTTTGCAAGTGAAAATTTTCAATACTGGAGATGCCTGAATCAAAATTCTCTTGCAGACATCTTTGTATGTGAGAAGAAAATATGATTTCATTTTCTTATATGTCATTGTGGTTGCGATGGAGGTGGGTTTTGTGTCGAACATTGGCGTTCAGGAACAAGACGAAGAAAACATTACAATCATGCTTCTCTGGTCGTAGTAGTCACATACAAAGATGGGCTGCAAGAGGATTTTGATCGCTCCCAGTATTGAAAATTCTTACTTACAAACTGGAAAAAAAACAAACAACGAATAGGGATGCAACCATGGCACTGAAACTTACCCGTGAATGGGGAACGACATAAGCGCAGTTCCAATTGCGGATGAAAAATACCAACCGTGTAAACTGCAACTTTCTTAAATGTTTACACAGTGAGAGGCCTTTGGACGGTCCTCACATCCTTAAATGTTTACCTGACAGGCCTCACGGCCTAAAATGTTTGCTTAATAGGTGTGTTACAATAAATTTTCCTTCAATTTTTTGATACAATCTTGTCTGCAGTGAATTTGGCCAATATTGTTCTTCACCGACATTCCTGGTTGTCTGGTTAATGCTTGCTCGTTGGTTTGTTGGATGATGTTTATTATTGTTTGATTCAACTTTGCAGAGTTTAGGTCCTGCAACTGTAGTTGGGCCTTTTGGTACTTGTTCACTGGTATGTTGTGATTTGGTGCTTGCTCTTGTTTTCTTCAACTTTGAAAGGTTGGGGTCTTGCATCTACAGTTGGACCTGTTGTTGCAGTTTGTAGGCCAGGGGTTGCACTTCTATCCTTCCCCATTCATTGGTGGGTCTGAGAGCTACGGTTGCATTCTTGCATTACTTAACAGGCATGTTACAATACATTTTCGTCCGATTTTTTTATTTTTTTTTACAATGTTGTCTGGAGTGAATATGGGAAAAATTGTTCTTCAACGACATTACTGGTTCACTGGTTGATGTTTGCTCATTACTTGTTCACTTGTTTCTTGTTTACCTATGGATCTTGTTGCAGTTTGTACGCTTGGGATTCTGCAACCGCGATTGGAACTGCGCTTCTGTCATTCCCCATTGACGGGTGGGTTCTGTTGCTATGTTTACCTTCGCATTCATTGTTTTTTGTTTTCTATTTCCAGTTTGCAAGTGAAAAAATTAAAATATTGGAGATTCCTGAGTCAAAATCCTCTTGCAGAACATCTTTGTATGTGAGGAGAAAATTTGATTTCCTTTTTTATATGTCACTAGGTGTTGGCACAGGGGCAGACCAAGGGTTCAGCGCTACAACAACACACCAACAAAACCCTAACTACCGGCCCTTTCGGCAACACTTGCAAAGCAGATGAAGTCTCACCCAAGGTAGAGACAGGGGTGATTGCAGGAATCAGGTGTCTCAACCTTAGTTGGGATCCAGATCTGTGATTACACACTTAACAAAGCACTTAGCATCAATAGTTCACCTAGAATTAACCCTTATCTCACTCTGCAGATAACACAGAGCATTGCAATATATACTTAGATCTAAGATGATTCAGCACTTAGCAGCATACAACAGACCGGATCTGGTAGACCAAGCACTTAGCAACTTCATACACATCAAATTTATCATCTATACACATCTAATAAGAACAAAGCATAAGTAAATCTATCTAAACATGTCATAGCACTTAGTAAGAGAGGGAACACACATGTAAGTAACAACACAAAGCATGACACACAGATTTACGTGGTTCACCCCCACCCTGGGGCTACGTCCACCAACTCTTCTTCTCTATTATTGTTGGCCAATCGGTTACAAGCACATAGCCTCAAAACCTACTCCGCACAGGACAGGAGATCTGCGCAGCTCGCTAGATCCTCCTTCCCCGAGTATCTCTAAACATAAAACCTTCTTATAATCTGTGCACTCAGCACTTACAATACTTGCACTCGGCTCTGCAAGTATACCACATAGATCAGCTCTTAGCACTAAGTCACTTCTTAAGTGTCCTCAAAAAACGTCCCTTCTTACATAACCTTGACTTCTACTTATACATTACAAAAAGGAGCCTAAACATGGGTAAATCCATGGGCCGACATCCCGGTCCCGTTACATTATCCCCAAAAACCCAAAAAGGGGGTCTAGTTTCCACGATCTCCGCTTCGCCTTGCGCTCCATCTTTGACAGGTTGTCAAAGTCCCAAAGATGGTCAAGGGCCAACATGCCCCCAACACTCACCTGTGACTTGTCTCGAGTCACTCAGGTCTAGGTAACTTTGCCTCAAAGGTTTCGAGCTTGGCTCGAGCTGCTTCGACTTGTCTCTGTGCTACTTCTTCTTGCTCAACGAATTCCTAAATAACCGCGTCACTGATAGGTCCTTCCATTTGTTGCTCGACTGTAACAACTACTTGTTCTAGTACGGTTCCTTGGCCTTCAATTTCTTCAAACAGTAGATAGGCCGCTTCCTGGCTCGACTGGAGTTTCTGGATGAATTACATCACTTTGTTCTGCATGGTAAGAACGAGTTGTTGGGCGGTGCGTTGTTCCTGGGATCTCTTCATCCTCTCGATGGGTTCTCGATGGGTGACAAAAGGTTGAGCTGCGCCTGTACTGTATCTGTATGCTGCTTTGCTTCCTAGAGTTGGGAATCCAATTTCTTAAACTCTGGGTCTTCAGATAGTTGTCCATATATCTGCATGCTTTTGCTACTTAACTATTTTCATTCTACAACAAGTGTTTTAATCCTCTCGACTGCGCTCTGAGCATTCAATTTTTGTTGGTCGCGCACTTCTTGTGGGGTACTTGGTATAGTTTGAAGATCTAATTCTACGACCCTTTGCTGAAGCTGTTGAATAACTTCATCAAGCTTCATCACTTGACATTCGAAGGGTTCTTCTCTCTTTTGTTCTAAGCCAGTGACGGAGAGGAATGCTCGGTTAACTGCTTCTTCCATCCCGATCTACTTCACGAGAAGTTTCTCTTTCTCCTTTTGGATATTTTCTCTATCTTCTTCAAATTTTGCTTGGAGAGAATCCTTCTCTTATTGTGTGGCTCGGCATTGTTCTATGATTTCCTCTTGTACTTTATTTAAGGCCTGAGTAACCTATGCTTTTTCTTCCTATGCATGTCGAAGGCGTACTTCGACTGTATCAACAATCTTGTGGAGTTGAACTGATTCTTCTCCCACTTATGTTGTTCCTTCTGGCAAAGGCGCAGTAGAGATTGTGCAGCTAGACTGGAGTGCCTACTACACTTGGAGCCCAATTTCAATCATGTTATATATATGTTCCTGCTAAGCTCCCTGCTTTTCTGTTATCTCTTCTATGGCGTCATTTATAGTTGCGAGGAGGAAACTAAAGTCATCCGGAGTGAGCATGGTCTGCATCTTAATTACGATTGCTTTCGATTTCTTCCAGGAGGGAGACTTCGGAGGTGACCCTTTTCTCTTCTTTATAACTTCGACTTCATCTTCTGGTCTCTGTTTGACTTCCTCTACGTCTTCGCCATTACCTCCTTGATTTGGTGTGACAGAAGCTGTCCTTACATATATGCTATCTACATCCTGAACCTCTTCAGGCTTCTTCGTCTTTTTTGTCTTACTGGGCCCAGGTGTGGCATGTGCAGTTTCTGGGTTGTTGATGTCTGAAATGTCCATTGGATCTGCTGCAAAAAGGAGGTTCGCCGGCCATTCCTTGGTGATCTCTTCTAGGTCTTCTTCGGTCAACTTATAATAGGACTGAAGTTGTTCATGGTGCTCATCAACGTGTGGAGTTAGGTGTATAAAGTGGCGGTCCGCGCTAAACTTTATCAGAGGTCGGAACCTTTGTAAAGTGTTTGGGGTTATGTGAGGTTCACCCCCTATGGCTTCTTTCAATTGGTTATAATACATGTGGAAAACGACATTCAATTGCAATTGCTTGTTCATGTCGGTCGAGTACCACAATGTACTTAGCTTCAAGGCTAGTGGCTCAAAGGGGTTGAGGTCCGGGAAGGTTGCGCCTTCCAGTAGCTCCCATGAAACAAAATCGATCAGTATTAGAAGCCAGCTAAAATGGAATTCATGCCCTTGATTCTAGGCTTCTCTACAGTCAATCTCTAGCTGGTTTACTAGGTACTTCGCCCAGTTCATCTGTAGTCCCTCTGCGCATTTTCCTGCGAGGTCAACTACGAAGTCTAATACTTGTGTAGGTCAATTCTTACGTACCATCTTTCCTGCGATCAGTTGACATGTGAGGCGCACTGCACCACTTTCGATAGAGGCTACCTTGTATCCTTCCGTGCCCTTCTCGACATTGTCATAAGATTCCTTAATCTTCTGTGAAAGAGCGTGGTCCACGGTCTTTCCAAGGTAGTAATCCTAGAGATCAGAGCCCTGCATGCCAATCCTGGTGATCCTATTGATCAATGTTGGATCAACATTTATGCGATGGTTTAACCACAGGTATCCTCCGTGGTAACTTTATAGCAACAATTTTACACAAACATTCACCTCTTGGTGTCTGTCGAAGTGTGGTATTTTCATAATGTTGAGCAAAGTAGACTGCGCGAGGTTCATCGTCCATTGCTGAGGGACGATCTTCAAATTCTTTCTCTTAGTTATTTTCAAGTACTTATATGGGGAGAGCATGATGTAAACCTTACGGTCCCCTAGGTTGAAGTCGCAAAACTTAAACGTTGTAACCTTGTCTTGATCTACGCGGTAGGTGCGTACTCCTTTCAGTAGATATGCAGTGACTAGGGTGTATTCAAAGCCTCTAGGGACACTGTCCCTGTTAATCGCACTACTCAGAGTGGGTATGTAAGCTGGTAGGATGGATGCCACTAACTTCACGTTGGCTATGTCGTCTTTATGTTTAGTTCTCCTTTTCGTGCCAACTCGAGATGTTCTTGCTTGAGCAGTCGACGGGGAGGCTTGCACTCCTCTCGTCGATGATGCTTGGACTCCAGTGGACATTCCTCTTTCTGACATGACTCTCTCAGTCATTAAATTGAGAAGTACCTCTGTAACAAATTCCTCAATGATGGTGAGCTCGTCGGACATACGCACTCGAAAAAGATAATCGGGGCACGATGATCTTAGATATTGCATTAGGATGAACAATCTGCTTGCAATGATCACTGTATACAATCACTAGTTCTGTGGGCTTCGAATTTTCAGTTGGCAAAAGTGTTCTTCGGGCACGGCGCGACGATCTAAATAGGAAATTCGTTAACGGTCTGCTTGCAATGGGTATGAAGCTTCCATTATCATAGATCTATCCGTTATGGTGAGTTCCAATGCTATGGCGGTGATCCTTTAATGCTTTTCTATCCGTTCAAGGCAGAATTCGAATGGTTATATCGGTCAAACGACTAGATTTCTTCACCATGGTGAAGTTCCATATGTCGTTGTTTTGATATCTTGGTGAAGTTCAATTCCTGTGATTTTTCCTTCTACAGTGTTCCACCTGGGATCTCTTGTAACTTTTCAATCTTCTCCTTTTTCTTACTTAATTTTCTAGCCTTCTTCCCGGTAGTATTCAACTCAGTCGGTCTTTTCCCATTCTGATTCCTATCTTCTCTCAACATAGTCACTTCGCACTGCTGAGATTCTTTCTTCAGATCCGAGGGTAATACTCCTTCAACATATGGATTAGGTATTTCAGTCTTCTGTGGTTCCTTTAATTCTCTTATAGCTTCGACTTCCAAGTCCCTAGTGTCCAATAGCTTAGATCTATTTTCTTTTTCTTCCATCAAGTAGGCAATCCTTCTAGTCATAAATTCCATGAGTTCTTGCTTCTTCTGTTCTAGGGCTTCATTTTCTTCTTTTCTTCGGATCTGGTCTTTTTCAATCCAGATCTTGCCTAACAAAGATGGAAATGGGGCACGGTCCTCAATAAATTTAATAACTTCGAATTCTTCCTCTGTTGAAGCTCCATGGGTACTCATAGCTATCTAAGTAATCCTGCCACATAGGGTTACCATTTTTCTGTTAAACAACCCTATTTTTCCTAGTGAAGGAACCATAGCAGGCCTTCCTAGGGTTTCCCAAGTGCTTTATGTCATAATGTTCATCTGTGTTTCCTCATCCAGAGCACAATCAATGTCGAAGTCTCATATTCTTACTTCGATTTTCTCTTTTTCTTTGAAGATCTCTGACAAACTAGCATTTTTATGTTCATTCAGGGTTTCTTTCATTTTCAGTAACATAATCTCTGATTCTTTCTGGGGTTCTTCTATAATCTTAGTCTCTTGATCTCCTTCAGGGTTTGCTTGCTCCATATTCAACTTGTCAATTCTAGCAATCATTCTAGCGCAATCCAGTACTTCATGGTCCATAACCTTACAACAGAGGAAACTAGGTCTTCTCCCAGGGCATTCCTTAGCAAGATGTCATGGTCGTCTGCAACTGTAACAAAGAGTTAATCCTCTCTTTCTCTTCATTGATCCCCAAATTTTCCTGTACTGCGCGCTAGGATCATAATGGCTAGCCTGCAAAAATTTCTTTCTAGGGTCCTGCATGCACTCGTTAGTCCAAACATTCTTTCTATGCATAGGTATAACATATCTTTCATTATTATTATCAGATCTATTCATATTAAATGTTCTTTCATCTAACAATGCCCTATTTTTTAAGCTAGGACAAAATCTATCAAGCATACCTAAATCCATGCTTCAGAAACAAAAATTTCCACTTATTGAGCACAAAGCTTCCAGATCTAAAACCTTTCACTATTCTTACCTTTATCAGAGCACAAAGCTTGTAGATCTTACCTCTTTTCTTCAGATATATATTCTTTTCTTCAGCACAAAGCTTTATAGGTCGAGTAGAGTACTACGCATTAGAGTAACAGATCTATGCACAGAGTTTCCAAAAGTTCAGGATGAATCTTTGCATAAAACTTCTTCTTCCTTAGTTCCCAACAATCACAGTTTCAAGTCTCGACAACAAAACCATTTGTTGGCACAGGGAAAGACCCAAGGTTCAACGCTACAATAACGCACCAACAAAACCCTAACTACCAGCCCTTTCGGTGACACCTGCAAAGCAGATGAAGTCTCACCTGAGGTAGAGGCAAGGGTGATTGCAGGACTTGGGTGTCTGCAACCTTAGCTGGGATCTAGATCTGTGATTACACACTTAAAAAATCACTTAGCATTAATAGTTCACCTAGAATTAAACCTTATCTCACTCCACAGATAACATAGAGCATTGCAGTATATACTTAGATCTAATATGATTCTGCACTTAGCAGAATATAACAGACTGGATCTGGTAGACCAAGCACTTAGCAACTTCATACACATCAATTCTATCATCTATACACATCTAATAAGCACAAATCATAAGTAAATCTATCTAAACATGTCATAGCACTTAGCAATAGAGGGAAAACACATGTAAGTAACAAGACAAAGCATGACACACAGATTTACGTGGTTCACCCCCACCCTGGGGCTACGTCCACCAACTCTTCTTCTTTATTAGTGTTGGCCAATCAGTTACAAGAACAGAGCCTCAAAACCTACTCCGCGCAGGACAGGAGATCTGCGCAGCTCGCTAGATCCTCCTTCCTCGAGTAGCTCTAAGCATAAAACCTTCTTACAATCTGTGCACTCAGCGCTTACAATACTTGCACTCAGCTCTACAAGTATACCACACAGATCAACTCTTAGCACTAAGCCACTTCTCAAGTGTCCTAAAAAAAGGCCCCTTCTTACATAGCCTAGATTTCTACTTATACATTACAAAAAGGGGCCTAAACATGGGTAAACCCATGGGCCGACATCCTAGTCCCATTACATTATCCCCAAAAACCCAAAAAAGACCCAAAAAGGGGGTCTAGATTCCACGATCTCTGCTTCGCCTTGCACTCCATCTTTGATAGGCTGTCGAAGTCCCAAAGATGATCAAATATGACCGAGTGTTCCTCAAAACTTGGTCAAGGACCAACACTGGGTGTGATGGAGGTGGGTTCTGAGTAGTCACATAGAAATATGTTCTGCAAGAGGATTTTGATCACTCCCAGTATTGAAAATTCTTACTTGCAAATTGGAAAAAAAAATACAACGAATAGGGATGTAGCCATGGAAGTGAAACTTACCCATGAATGGGGAGCAACAGAAATACAGTTCCAATTGCGGATGCAGAATGCCAACCATGCAAACTGCAACTTTCTTAAATGTTTACATAGTGGGAGGCGTTTGCACGATCCTCACAGCCTGAAATGTTTACCTGGCAGGCCTGACAGCCTGAAATGTTTGCTTAACATGTGTGTTACAATATATTCATCTAATTTTTTTATACAATCTTTTCTGTTGTGAATTTGGGCAATATTGTTCTTCAGCGACATTCTCATTTGACTGGTTGATGGTTACAATATATTCCTGGTTGACTAGTTGACAAATCTATGAGAAGAACATTCAGAAGAATACACAAAGAACATGAAAGAAATCATATTGATATTATGCAAATGATACATTCACTTGAAAATACATTGTTTAATCTTCAACAAATATTTTCTCAACAAACAGTTGACATTGCACTTTCCCTGCCCCTGGATTGTGGTTCAAGGAAATGTGTCTTCAAAAACACATCTCCACTTGATAAACGCAAATTGGAACATGGTTTTATAGTTGGGCCACCAAAAATACTATTAAAATAAAATAATATGAAAAATGTTGCAATAGATATAAACAACATCTCTTTGGACTTGAACCAGAGTTTGTCAAGCTCAAACTATATTTCATAGCTAAAAATGTTTTTCCCATAGTTAATGTGTTTCTATGGCTTCATAATTATGAGACTAAGTGTTGTTGTGTGAGGGATAAAGTTCTTATCTCCCTTTCTTTTTCCTCTTCTATACTTACCCGTTTTTCCATTTTCTTCTTCCCCTATATTATCCATTTATGGTTCTATATTTAGTCGTGTTTCTGTGCTCGCGTGTTTTCGAGGTGGTGAACTGAGAAATCCTCATCTCCATCTATATCTTCACATCATGAGTCCGACCAACCGCCATTTGTTTTCATACTTAGCCAATTTTATGACCGCGGGTTCATGAATAGGCACTATCGAACTCTAGTGCCCCGTGTTCAGGGTATACATCTTGCACCCAAAACTTTGGTGATCTACAATTCGACCTCAAACTCCTCGAACTCACAAGCCTCACTCTACCTTCGATGACTGCGTCTGACTGACCTACCTTTCCATACTTAGTCGAGTCTTGAAAGTTTCATGGATTAACGAACTCCCGGGTTCAGAAAAGTTTGAAAGCATTTTTCGCTCCCCTCCATCCCTGCCACCTTTTGCCCTTCCCAATGCACATTAATTATTCTTTTACTATTGACAAGTCACTAGATAGGTTCGAAGAGATTGACATTAATAAGTGGAAAGCTCAAGGACATCTCCCATTAAAACGCATCAACATGCGAATATTATGGGATCTGATGATTTTTTTGTGTCCATCTTGAATTGGAAAAAATTGTTGGTTATTTTAGTTTTTTTAAGGCATCATAATAGTAAGACTGTGATATTGTGCTACCCCATTGTCATCCACAAAGGTCTTGACGTCATGTCCCTCTTTAATATTGTGCATATATTACAAGTTGTCATATTTGAGAATATGCTTGCATATGGAAATGTTAACTCATATGTTATTACTGAAAACTCACCACACATATTCGAAAAGATTAGCATTAATAGGAGAAAATATCGAGGACATCTTTCATTAAAACGCATTAAACCAAAATTTACAGAAGATTATACTATCATCCTCCAGCGTTCATTTTAAATACGTATTCCCATTTCCCTCTATCATCGAAAACTTGGGCTTTAAGGTGTCTTCATTGTAATGTTCCTGGTCATCCACATGTGAGACAACTTATAGATTCCATTCAGGCCCAATTGAAAGACGAGGGAATGGTTTTATGTGACATCATCTTTGAGCGAAATTTTTTTTGTTAGCCAACAAAAACTTAGGCACAAAAAATTCAAGTATCTTATGATTGGTATTCTCCCTATATTCAATCCTTTGGTTGGTTGAAAGGCCTGCCTGAAGATTTGTATGTTGAACTTCTTTGTTTTGTTACTAGAAATTGGAAAGGACTTTCAAGTCACCTGCAAAATTCTCCTTTGTTGAAGTATATAACTTCTTCCAACAACACATATTTGGAAAGTGTATCAAATCCTGCATACCACACAAGAATTCATCTTTCGTCAAGGGAGTCACACATATCGTGGCTTGCAAAATGGTCTAGAATATTAAAAAATGACGACAAATATTACTCCCTGCACGAATATACTCAAAAGGAAATTATAAATTTTGATCCTCACGAATGTGAGAAACTATATGGGTGGTTGAATCAACATTCTAAAATTACAGAAGTTTCTATTTCAAAGTTTGTTGAACGACTTCTGGGTGTGGTAACAGACTTTACAGAAAGTCATCTTCTTTGTCAAAGTTTGTTCACCGACCTATGGATGTAGTAACAAACTCTACATACAATCAACTTTCTATCGGTACTGCATATTTTTTTCACTATTCTTATGCATATGATTGTATCTGGGTCGAAGAGCTTGCCTCTCTTTGCAATAATATTCTCCTCGTAGTTGAAGGTGGGTATATAACCAGGAAACAAGGCCCTCAAAAGTTTCTAATGCTTGCATCGACATGTAACTGGGAAAAGTTAATGGGAAGGAATTTTGGACTATGGAATTTCCAACACTTTCTGAAGATTACTTTATACTACCACCTTCTGCAAGAAGTTTGACGTATTCATGTAATGATTTGGTTTATAAAGATCACCTTTACTACCACCTTCATGTAATCATTTTGTTTCATTCCTTAGAGGAGACCTTGATGTAGTATATATTCCAGAGTTGTTTCCACCGAATATCAATCTCCGCATTGTTTCTCATGATTTGAATAAGGATAATGCATTTCTTATGTTGCAGTAGATCTGATATTTGAAAAAAAAAGGAAGTTGCTCGATGCTTGAAGTATTGACTTGTCTGGTTCCAATAAATCGCCATGGCCTCACCACAAGCACCTCTCGAGTTGTTCATCAAGATCACGGGTCGATAAGCACATATTTTCTTCCTGGTCATAGAGTGCTTCCATCACCAGCTTGTGTTTGCATAGGTTCTTTTATTTCTACCTTCTTTCTTTGTCCTAGTGGTGGATCCTTCTATCTCAACCAACATGATGGAAATAAACTAGCTCTAGGGAATTTGATCGCTTCTGGGGATCTGAGTTGACTATATATTAATTTTGGTTTACTTAAAAAGGTTTATGTGTGCAACCTAATGTTAGACATAGAAAATACAATTTCTTGTTTTTTAAAATATAAAATAATGTATTTTTTTAACACATGACTGTTCGAAAAGTTTCAAGCATTGTTTGGGATTCTCGTCCTTCAAGGATGTTAATTAATTATACAATTAATATTGCTTATGCCAATGAAATCGACCCATCGTCGACTATGGAAATTTCATTAACACTGCAATTTCAGATAATAGATGTCTGACATGTACCTAATGTCGAGGTCATCATCGCACAGGATACCCAACCTCCAAATATTTCTGGACTCACAACAACATTGTAATTGTTGTGACAAAGCAACACTAAAGTCAATGCTCTTTACAGGTCTGAAAATCCTTCAGTCTAAGTTCTTTGACAATGACAGACCTTCTTGTTCACCGCATTACTGCCCTGCAGTCAATGACATTGTTCCCATTGCCATTGCCAGTGTCAATGTCTGAAGTTGAAGCTATATGGAGCCTGGAGTCACTGCCAGTGTGGATGCCTGAAGCTGAAGCTACTTGGAGCATAGGGTCACGACTTGCTACACTTGAAATTAGTACCAATAGTGATCGAAAGTTGATTGTATGTCGAGTTTGTTACTACATCCAGAGGTCACTCAACAAACTTTGAGATAGAAGTTGGTTGTCTATCAAGTCTGTTACAACTTTGAGATAGAAGGTTCTGTAATTTTAGAATGTTGATTCAACCACACATACAGTTTCTCACCTCCGTGAAGATCCAAATTTATAATTTCCTTCTGAGTATATTCGGGCATGGAGTAATATTTGGCATCAATTCTGAATATTCCAGACCATTTTGTGAGCCACGATGTCTTCCACTCCTATGAAGAAATATATATTCTAGTGTGATCTGCAACATTTGATACAGTTTCCAAATCTGTGTTGTTGGAAGAAGCTATATACTTCAACAGAGGAGCATTTTGTGGGTCACTTGAACATACCTTCCAATTTACAACAATAAAACAAATAAATTTAACATACAAATCTTCAGGCAGGCCTTTCAACCAAACAAAGAATCGAATATAGGGAGAATACCAGTCACAAGATACTTGAATTTTTTTGTCTCGGCTTTTGTTGGCTAACATAATTTTTTTCCCCCAAAGTTGACGTCACATAAAACCACTCCCCTATCTTTGAATTGAGCCTACATTGCATCTCTAAGTTGTCTCAGATGTGGATGCCCAAGAAAATTACAAGGAAGGCACCTTAAACCCCAAGTTTTTGATGGTAGAGGGAAATTAACACTCAGTGAAGTATGGAATGTTGAATAAAAAATTAATGAAGGAAAGAGATATCTAGAAGAGACAAAATATTCAAGAAGTTGGGATAGATCTACCTGGCAGCACCCATGAAGTCCAAGACCTGAAATTGATATTCAACTCATTGTTTTTAACCAGGAAAGCATTTGATAATCAAGTTGAAATCTATAAAAGACTGTCTATAGGCTTGATTCTTGTACATATTTGTTTTTTTTGTCCGCGGGAGCACCAATCGCAGACATGATGGAAAACACATTTAAATTTCAGAGAATATGTGTTGAACTATTTCAAGACAATTATTTTGGGAAATAATCTCAGCTATATTTCGTAACACAATTTATCTGAATATAAAATATTTGAGTTTTTTGTATGGTGTTTTCCAATGTCTAATATTGTTTTTTTTTTTTTTTAATTGCGTCATTTGCCTGTACATCTATTGATAGATAAATTCGACCTCTTTATACAAGAATTTAAGATGCTCTTTGATCCATAGTTAAACATGTGCGACAAGCTTTTTTTTCTCCTACCCAACACTTTGATTTGAATAAAAGCTATTCTATTCACTCCTTACATTTTACATGGAAGAATAATTTGTGATAGGACATAGTTGTGTGGCACCCACCCTATACTTAAGAAATAAATGGGTGGACCCGTCCCGCTTTCATTCTTCCGGACCTCGTAAATAGAATGAATTAATGACTCTATTTCAACAAGGCAACTCAGGTGTTGACGTCATGTTCCTATTCAATATTGTGCATATATTAGAGCTTCTTCTATTTGAGAATATCCTTGCATATAAAAAATGTT
>ML792265.1:146373-157136 GCA_009831015.1 Picea engelmannii | reverse complement strand
TATTTTTATTTTTTTCTATTGCTTGTGGGTTTGAACAAAATTTGTGAACTGAAAAACACCCTACAAATTGGAAGATGCTTTACATTTGGACCACAAATAATCTATTAAGATATATTAATATGAATACTATTGGAATAAATATAAAAAAAATCTCTTTAAACTTGAAGTTGTCTTTGTCGACTCCCAAGTATATTACATAGTTGAGACTAAATGTTTGTTTCTCCCTTTGTTTTCCCTTCTCTATACTTACTCGTTTTTCCTGTGTCTTCTTCCCCTCTATTATCTCTTTGTGGTTCTATACTTAGTCTCATTTCTATGATCACAGCTTCCCAGGTTGGAGGATTGGCAGATGTTCATCTTCATCTATATCTTCACATCATGAGCCCGACCGACCGCGGTCCCTTTAAATACTTAGCCAATTATCTTACCATCGGGTCTTGGGCTAGTGCTATCGAACACTTATGCCCCCTTGTTCCGTCATATACATCTTGCACCCAAAAAAATTTGTGATCTGCAATTTATGCTTTTACTAGTGAGAACTCACCAGGGGTTTGAAAATATTGGCATTAATAAACGAACAATAGATGTTGTTCTGTGAGATACTTACCCCTTTTTTCCTTTTCTTGTTCCCCTCTATTATCCCTTTATGGCTATATACTTAGTCGTATTTCTATGATCGCGAGTTCGTGGTTTGGCAGACTGACAGATCTTCATATCCATCTATATCCTCACATCACGAGTCCAACCGACCATCGTTCCTTTCCATACTCATCCAATTTTATGGCCACGGTTTTCGGGGTTGGCGCTATCGAAATCTGTTGCCACTTGTTCCATGATATACATTTTGCACTCAAAACTTATGTGATCTACAATTCTACCCCGGACTCCTCGAACTCATAAGCTTCACTCTACCCAAGTTCACAAAATTTTCAAAGCATCTATTGTTTCCTTCCATCCCCACTACCTTTGCACCCTTCCCAATGCACATTAATTATGGTTTTACTAGTGACAACTCAACACCTGGTACGAAACAATTGGCATTAACAAGCAAAAAAAACTCGAGGACATCTCCCATTAACACACAGTAAACCACCATTTACGGTACTCTGAACGACCATCATTCCTTTCCATACTTAGTCAAATTTTTCCACGTGTTCCATGATATACATCTTGCACCCAAAAATTCTGTGATCTACAATTCCACCTGAAGCTCCTCCAACTCGCAAGCTTCACTCTACCTGGGTTCACAAAAAGTTTCAAAGCATTTATCGCTCCCTTCCATCCCCACCACATTTTCACCCTTCCCAATGCACATTAATTATTGTGACCTCTAGATTGCACTTCCATTGTTTCGGGACCTACAAACAACATCTGGACCTCCGCGATATATAAATTGACTGCTAGACTCCCACATCGTCCTCTTTTCTGTGTTACACATTATGCATTCAAAAGTTCTAAGCGATACAATTTTACCGTCGGGGCCTCACGTCTTTTGGGGAAACCTTGCCACACTATTTTGGATCCTTGGGTTGGCGAGTTCATGAAATATCCAATTCCTAATCATTATTTCCTGTGTCAGCAACCTTCGTACTTCTTTCCAAATATGTATCAACAAAGGTTTAATGCTAAGTGTTCATCATGCAACAACCATAAAGATCGTCATTAATAAGAAAAATCCTCGAGGAGACAGTCACACTGACTATCCCTACACAACTTGTCCAGAAACATGCAGAAAATATCTTGCCAGGTAATGGGATATCTATTACAAATTTCAATATATTAGCGAAAACGAGTCTGGGATACCCTTTCCCTATTCCATACTTAGACACTTTTTCGATTACGGGTTCTCGGACTAATGGGCTCAAGATTGTGTTTCCAATATTCCGCGACTTGCAAACAATACCCGGAGTTCCACGATATACAATTTGACCACTGGAATGCCCCATCAATACTTAGCCGCAATTTGGTTGTATGTTCATGAAGTGGTACATTTCCATGGTTGCACATGTTGCAACCACTATGTATCGAGTCCAGACTACCGTTTCCTTATTCCATACTTAGACACTTTTTCGATTGCAGGTCCCCGGACTGGCGAGCTCAAGATTGCGTTTCCAATGTTCCGCGACTTGCAAACAAAACCCGGAGTTCCACGATATACAATTTGTCCACATGAATGCACCATCATTCCCTCTTCTGTGTTATGCATTCTACGGTTAACACTTTCGAGACATACAATTTGACCCTCGGGCCCTCACCTCTGTTGATTATATCTTGTAACCCTATGTTGAAGCCTGACCGACCGCTTTCGATAATTAGCCATCCTTAATTGTTGTTCCCCATCTCTGCCACCTTCATACTTCTTTCTAGATATGAAATTAGTAAGCTTTAATTCTAACATTTCGTCATGCAGGAACCGTAAAAATTGCCATTAATTGGTGAAAGGCTCGAGCAGATCTCCCACACTTCTGTGATATACAAATTGACCACCAGATTCCCACATCATCCCCTCTTCTATGTTACAAATTTTGTACTCAAACATTCTGAGACATACAATTTGACCCTCGAGGCATCACATCTCTCAGGGAACCATTGTCACCCTAGTTTGAAGCCCGTCTGACCACTTTCCATACTTGCCCATTTCATGGAATCTCTTTCGCGGATCCTTGGGTTGGCGAGTTCACGAAATCTCCAATTCCTAGTCACTGTTTACTATGCCCACCACCTTTTCACTTCTTTTAAAGTATGTAACGACCAAGGTTTAATAACAACTCATCATGCAACAATTGTACAGACCTTCATTAATAAGCAAAAGGCTCGACGAGACAATCACATTGATTATCGCTACACAACTTGCCTAGAAACATGCAGAAAAGATCTTGCCAGGTAATGGGATATTGTTAAGGTCCTAACCCGCACATAGGTAGATCAATGTATTCGGATGTAATAAAGGTCAATATTAATAAGGCCTTTCAATAAAATAGAATAAGGCGAATGTAAGAAGACCTAATAGAAGCTTCTGCTTCTAGAAGGATCTTCCTCTAGATACTTCTCTTAATAGACATATTTAGTATAAATAAGGGTCGGGGGTATGAAAACCCTAGCTTGGAGATTATTGTAAAAAATCATTGCTTGACTGGAGGTTGCCCCCTCAAAGAGGCCTGTGAACATTGCTTTCTGAATCAAAGTGTTATTTCAGTTGTTGCTCTTATATTATTTATGTGTTATTGTGGAGATTATGTTGGTTATATTATTGTTATTCTACCATTTCTAGCATTTCATTTATGTTATGTGTATTTATTATATCTGGTATCTTGCAAGTGGTATCAGAGCACTTTCCTTGGCATAAATTGTGGGAATTTTTTTTTCCAGGGTAGAGATGTATTCTGGCGTCTTTAAGCCACAGAGATCTATTGTAACGCGCATAAACCTGCGGTTGAGGGATTCATACACGCAAGAAATACAAGTGGTTCTTAAGCGCACATCTGTTGGCCACCCTTGTAGGCCCTGTTGGTACCCCTTCGAGTGGTAGCGCATCAGACAACACCTGTGTACATATTGGCCTAGATTTCTTGAAGCCCTCTTTAGATAAACCTATCGGTCGTCGAACTGCTATAGTGTCACTGAGAATAGCACTCGGGAAGATACTCTCTAGTACCTGGGTAGTCGGGCAGTACGGCTAAGGGTACGGTCTATCCTCCTTAGTTAGTGCCTTGAGATATTGGGTCGAGTACTACTGTTGGACCTTGCACGTATATCAGAGAGCTATAGCACAAGGCAAACCCTTGTCTATAGAACCCTTGAATATCTAACCCTTGGGAGACAGAAACATAAACACATTAAAATTGACCAGATCTATTGTCGCGCAACTGTGTTCGGGTTGCCAATTAAATACATATTTATTTCTGGTTAAGAATTTGGGGATTTCATCACTGCAATATTCTTCAGACCAGAGTATAACTCCACAGGTGTAGAAAAAAAAAATAAAGTCTGGAAATTTTTTCACCATTATTTGAGACCTATTCCATTGGATTCATCTCTTCGCCCTTATCATAGTCATCCATATCATTTTTCGGCAAAAACGTTTGACCCTGCCCACCCTTTTTCAGTTCACCCATCCTCATGGCCCATACCCATAGCCAAGCACTGGAGTCTCACTTCAACACCTTGCAATCTAGTTTCCTCGAGACCCAAAAATAAGTGAAACAACTCAGTGCTAATATTGCCTCCCGAGATACGTCCATCAATACCACCATAAATGCATCCGTGCAGTCCTCAATGGAGGAAGTCAAACAAGAACTGACCACCCATCTTGAATTTGTCTTTGCATCACTCTGCACCAAACTAAAGATCCCTACTGATGACCCTTTTCTTGACGCACATCCAAAGACTGAAGGTGAACCTTCATCCCATTCCCATACCTTTCAGCCCCATCACTTTCAACGTGACATATGCCTTCCGCGGGTGGATGCAACCAAATTTTATGGCTCGGACCCTGTTGGTCCCCGGTTTTGATCATGTTCTTTGCCTATATTGTATACCATAGACCTCCATTTATATGCCAATACCACCATTTTGGCCTCGTTTTCACATAATTATCATCTCCCTACCATTCAATGGGGTTACCTAAGGTATCTTTGCATTTCAAGCTATTTTTGTGCACTTTAATGCTTTAAATTGATATTGGGACTAATGTCGCTTGGGTTAGGTACCACTTCTATTTTTGGAACAGGATGTCGGTACCAGGTGCCCACTCGTACCCGTGAAGATACCAATGGAGCCGCTGAGGATCTGTGCATTATGGTCCGAATGGGAGACAGAGAGCTCGCATGACAGCTGGAGTCCTTGCCACAGGATGCTTGAAAGCCAATGATAAAACTGGGTCGATTATTCTTCATCGTTCACACTTCGTGAAACTACGTGTCACGAAGCTGTGAAGTACGTTTTAATTTGATTTCAAGAACTATTTTCAGATCGGGGGATCCGTTTGTTTTAAGTACCTTTGTTTTAGACTGTTACAAATAGAAGGATTTTTATATATAAACCCGCAATCACTCCTGAGAACGGGTTGTTGTTGTTGGATTATGTTATGTCGTGAACCTATGTTTTTGAATAAAAACTGTTGTTACGTTATATTATTCGACTGTCATATGATCTGAGTATTGTTCTTATGAGTTAATGAGGCATGAAGTTACACCATGTTTGCATAGAATGATCTAGTCGGCTCTGGTTGTTACCCACAACGTTTGTGCCGTTTGGTTGGGCCCGCCAAACCGGTGCAAGTCGCTGCCTTATTTTGCAATAGATTTAGCTTTGTTATGTCATAGATTTAGTTGCTTCAATGTGTTAGTATTCGCTTACCTGAATAGTATATCTGCAGCTCATGGTGTGTCGTAGATTTAGTGTTTCATAATCGTGTTTAAATCGTTCTCCAACAGAATTTTTCCCCGCATACTGTTATCTTGTACGTTGGTGAATATTAAACACAGGACTGATGCCTGTAGGGTTTAGAATATGAATGCGGTTTGTTTGGATTTTTCATTGCCAGTTCGAATATCACTTAGAGATTGAGTGAGCTTTGCTGTGTTAGATAGTTAGCTACCCTGCTTACTTGTAATAGTTAGATTACAGTTAAATCAAAAGGGAGCTCCTGGTACCAGTAGATAGGATAGTACTCTGTTTTTCTGTAGACAAAATTAGATTTATTTTTGATGCTCAGAATGGATGCATTTTCGAAAATACTCTGTGTGTCATGAATTAAACAGAAATGATGATGGTAGATGATTGGACATAGAGGTAAAATAATTTTGTGGAACCACACTTTTGAATAGAAATAGAAGCACCAGCATTTGAGCACAAGACTGTTTTCTGTTGACGACTTAAATAGGAAATGCTCAGTTTCAAGTTAGTCATTAAGATTCAAGTCCTCAAAATAAGTGTGTGTTTTCTTCTTAGGATAGCTTTCAGATAGAGACTAGACGCTTACCTGCACATACTGTGTATCAGCTCAAAGTTTACCAACCCTGGTTTGACAATTTAGTGTTTCAGGTCATTCAAAGCTTCAATTTAGCAGCCTGACATTTTTGGCGTCGTTGCCGGGGAGCTGTTTAAAAGGTAAGAATATAGTTGTTTTGATTAGTTTTGGAATGCACTTAGCTTGGTTTGGTGTGTCAGCAGGTTGATAGTAAGAGCAGCTGTGGAAACAAAAGGGTGAAAACTGACATATCAGTTATCACAGGTACTCTGAAACTCAATCTTAGTTCTTTCATTTCATTTTTAATATGAATTCATGAGAAATAGAGATCCTAGAGGTAGATTTAGGAAAAATACAAAACCACAAAAAGAAGAAGAAACCTCCACCCAAAGAGTGATAGAAACTGAGACTGAAATTCTGGCTGAGGAAACTGTAGAACAAAACCTAGAACCAGGAAACACCATACATCAGTAAACTCAAAATCTTGGTGATCCAGCCCTGGATGACACAGTTGACCCAGAGAAAATACACGACCTTCTCAGGAAACCTAACTCTGTAATTTCACAGATAACAACTACAGTTATGACATCAAAGGCCATAAGATCCTCAAAAAGACCAACAGGAGATAAAACTTCTGACAAAAAGAATCCAGAAAGGTGGGATTTTACACCCTCACCAAAGAAGGATAGGATTGTTTATACAATTCTTGGCAACCCCTTTACCATGGGAGAAAGAGGGAGAGACTTACATGGGGAACTTCATATTGAAAATGAAGGTGAAGAACAAGCAGAAAAGGAATTACCACCAGAAACTACCTTTGGATTTCCTATTCTGGATTTAGTCCAGAATGTCAATATGAAAAATATCCCACTTTCAGCACTACCAACCTTCCATGGGAAAAATAGTGAGGACCCAGATGTCTTTCTTTTTGAGTTCGACATCCTGTGCAGGAGTTATAACTATCTCCAAGATGCACATAAACTGAAATTATTTCCTGCCACCCTGAAAGATTCTGCACTATGTTGGTTCATGAGTTTGGGAGAATACAACATTAGGTCTTGGGAAGATATGAAGACAAAATTTTTAAAAAAGTACCAGGACTATTGCAGAACCAAGGATTCTCGGAATGACATCTTCAAAATGCAATGGCAAGATGAAGAAAGCCTTGAGGATTTTCTAGAGAGATTTACCTTTACCCTTCAAAAATCCAAATACAATGATCTCCAGGATGAAGTAGTCAAGACCCTTTTCTTAAAAGGAGTTTTGGAAGAATACATTGATACCCTCAATCTAATGGCTTCAGGAGACATTTATCAGAAAAATTTTGAAACAATTAGTGAACTCTGCAGAACTTACTCAAGAAGTAAAGGGAAAGCTACAAAGAGTGTGAGAGAACCGGTCAACAAAAATACTAAAACATCCACATCTGGTGGAGTTACTAGAGTCGAATTGGGAAACCTTTTGGATAATTTTAAAACAGACCTGTTAGGAACAATTGGCTCTCAGTTAGACACTTTGAAGATTAAGAGGAAGTAGGAAGAGGAAAACCCTGTCCTAAGCATATTTTGCCCGAAATGCAAAAAAAGACACCCCTTACGAGAATGCCCTTTGGACAACATTTTTGTATGTGCAATATGTACCGAAAACCATAAAACAGAAGACTGCCCATCCTTACCTGGATTACAGGCAATATTCAAAGGAGGGGAAGCTCCAGGGACTTCATTTGCACCTAAGAAGCCTTGGCAGCCTAGGAATCCAAATGCAAATGCATATCAAGAATCATCCCCACAATCTTCCAACTACTATCCACCCTTCTCTCAACAGCAACAACACCCATGGAACTGGCCAAACTGGGCTCCACAAAATGTCCCTGCTCAACCTTGGTACCAGGGATGGAGAAATCCAAACTTTGGGAATAACCAACAACAGCATGCAGTACCAGTTCCTCAGAATCCATACACGCAGTATCCTCCAAATTTGCAGCAGTTACTGCCTGGTTTTACTCCACCTCCATTACAGCAGTTACTGCCTGGTTTTACTCCACCTTCCTTGCCACCCATTCCACAAAACCCTCAGCAGTCTCAGAATCCACCACGTCCTACCATTTTTCCCGCTCAACCCATTCCAAATACGAACCACAGACTACCCCTACCACTCCATAATGCTAATTTCCATAACTACCCA
This sequence comes from Picea engelmannii, assembly GCA_009831015.1. NCBI lineage: Eukaryota > Viridiplantae > Streptophyta > Pinopsida > Pinales > Pinaceae > Picea > Picea engelmannii. The sequence goes on along the minus strand of ML792265.1, from coordinate 148,981 downwards.
GCTTACAACATAAACCCTATTTCTATACAAGAAGTACAGCTGATATTTGGAAGGATTTTAAATAAAAGTCAGCCTAAAACAAAAACAACACCAAAGGTAATCATTGAAGAACATGAAGATGAGCCTACAGATAATTTATCAACTGAGATACCCCTACAGGATGTTATCATTTCGAAGCAGAAAGAATCTAAATCACAGCCTAACACACAACCTCAGGTTCCCAAAGAGCCTCCTTTTCCTGAGAGGCTGCTCATTGAAAAACCAATTATACAATCTGAGTTTGACATTATGAATGAACTGAGAAATGTCTGTGTTAATATTCCATTGTTACAGGCCATCAAAGATGTTCCCATCTATGCCAAAACCATCAAAGAACTCTACATTAAGAAACCAGGTCGAAAACAGAAAGATCCACCCACAATATATCTAGTAGGACAGCTGTCAAATTATATTTCTGAAACACCTAAAATTGTAAAGTATGCCAACCTAGGAAACCCAATAGTTTTAGTGACCATCAACAATGTATCTATTGGTAATAATTTAGTGGACTTAGGTGCAGCCATTAATATAATGACCAACAACACAGTGGAACTATTACAATTAAATCAATTTCTGCGCCCTACTCCTACAGTACTTGAACTGGCTGACAGAACCACTATAAAACCTGCTGGAGTTCTTGATGACATCCTTGTGACTTTAGCCTCGTGGGAGTATCCTATGGACTTCATGATAATTCATTCAAAGGATCCCACAAAAGGCCATCAAATCATTCTAGGGAGACCCTGGCTGGCCACAGCCAATGTTTTCATAGGATGTCATGGTGGAGATATGTTTATCTCAAATGGTATTTCTTCACAGAAACTTACTCTGTTTCCACCTGCCCGGCCTGTTACAGAAGAACTATGCTGGTTGAAGTGCCCCTATTTTGAGAATGAGGATGAGGAACCTTTATTCTCTGTCGATGAGATCCATGCACTGCAAGAACCCACCAAGGATGACATTTTAAGTCAGTTTCTTTCTATAACAGAAAATGTTGAGTTCCCACAGACCTATCTGCAATATGATCAGATTTTCAGAGAGGATTTTCAGGAACGAAGTGAGTTATTTTCTTCATTTTCACCATCCATGGTTTTCACTGTTTCTAAACACGCAGAGCCATATACCATTCCAGTAGAACTTATTCTAGGTAGATGTCTATACATCAACTCTGAATTGAGTACCAGCCAACAGGAACAATTGACAAAACTTTTGAAAGAACAGTCAGGGGATTTTGCTTGGGAATACACTGATATGAAAGGAATACACCCTGACACCTGCATTCACCACATCTACATCCAACCAGGGATAACCCCAGTAAGACAGCCACAGAGACGCATGAATCCAATCCTGAAAGACTTTGTAAAAGAAGAATTGCAGAAACTGCTAAATGTTGGATTCATTTATCCAATTTCTGACAGTAAGTGGGTTTCCCCTCTTGTGGTGGTACCCAAGAAATTAACAGGAAGTGGAGAATGTGTGTAGACTTTAGGGAGCTGAACAAGGCAACCCTGAAAGACTATTTTCCCTTACCCTTCATAGATTAGGTTTTGGATACTTTGGCTGGAAAAATATATTTTTCCTTCCTGGATGGATATAGTGGGTACAACCAAATTCAGATTGCTCGTGAAGACTAGGACAAGACAAAATTCACATGTCCTTGGGGCACTTATGCCTATAAAGTGCTACCTTTTGGATTATGTAACGCTCCTGCGACATTTCAGAGAGTTGTCCTCGGTGTTTTTGCTGACTTGATTCATGACTGTGTGGAGGTTTACATGGATGATTTTACTGTCTATAGTAACACCTTCGAAGAAGCCTTGAGTAACCTAGAGAAAGTCCTGATCCATTGCCAAGAATCAAATCTATCCCTCAACCATGAAAAATGAAAAATGCTCTTAACTGAAGGGATTGTGTTGGGTCACCATTTGTCTGCTGAAAGAATCAAAGTAGACCCAGCCAAAATTGAGGTGATAGTTAATCTCCCCTCTCTAAAAACCCAGAAAGATGTGAGAATCTTTTTGGGGCATGCTGTCTATTACCAACGATTTATTGAAAACTTCACAAAAGTAGCCAGCCCCATGTTTAAACTACTGACGAAGGATACAGAATTCTGTTGGGATGATAATTGTTAGAGTGCTTTTGAGGATTTAAAAGCAAAACTGTCTATGGCACCTATCCTTAGAGGGCCAAATTGGTCCCTTCCTTTCCACATCTCAACCGATGCCTCGGACACTGCTTTAAGAGGAGTGCTTGGGCAAAAGGAGAACCAACAGAATTATGCAATCTACTTTACCTGCAAGAACTTGACCCCCCCTGAATTGAACTACACAGTAACAAAGAAAGATTTTTTAGCAGTAGTTCATTCCATCAACAAATTTCGCCACTACATCACTGGATATGAGGTTTTTGTACACACTGACCACTCTGCAATCAGATTCTTGATGAACAAACTAGTCACTACTGGTAGAATCACCCGATGGCTTTTACTGCTTCAAGAATTCAACATTACCATCGTTGATCGGCCAGGGAAAGAGAATGTAGTTGCAGATTTTCTTTCTCGTATTCCCCA
>ML792265.1:131334-146236 GCA_009831015.1 Picea engelmannii | reverse complement strand
AAAAGAAAAGAATTATCCAACAGAGTGCTTACTATTCTTGGGTGGGAAGTGATCTCTTCTATACAAGTCCTGACATGATTATTAGGAGATGTGTCCGGGAAGATGAAATCCCCGATATCTTCCAGGCCTGTCATGATGGGCCATGCGGAGGACATTTCTCTGACAAGAGAACAACATACAAAGTCTTGCAGTCAGGATACTATTGGCCGACACTGTTCAAGGATGTAACGAAATATGTAAAAAGCTGTGATAGTTGTCAAAGGATGGGAAGGCCCACTGCAGCAGACGAGATGCCCTTACAACCACAAGTTGTAATTGAACCATTCGATAAATGGGCACTAGATTTTGTAGGGCTGATTGCTCCAATGTCAAGGAAGAAAAAGTACATCTTGGTGTGCACAGATTTTGTGACCAAGTGGGTGGAGGAAAAAGCCCTATATCAAGCAACTGAGAAATGAGTGATTGAGTTTATGTATGAAGAGATCTTTACCCACTTCGGTGTTCCACGAGAGATTGTCACAGACCAGGGTTCTCAATTTACTTCCAAATTGATGAAAGAACTCACTGACAGATATGGGATCAAACACTGTAAGTCCTCCCCCTACCATCCACAAGCCAATGGGCAAGTGGAATCTACAAACAAAGTTCTGGAAGCAATTCTGACCAAGACCATACACTTGCATCATAAAGACTGGGCAGATAGACTTCCAGAAGCTTTATGGGCATACCGGACTACATGGAGGAATGCCACTGGTCATACTCCTTACGAGTTGGTATTCGGTAAACAAATTCTCCTTCCCATAGAGTTCCAGATCCATACATTCCGCCTAGCAGCAGAGTTGGGGTTGGATTTGAGTGAAGCACAGAAACAAAGGGTCATGCAACTTAACGAATTGGGAGAAATCAGGCAAGATGCTCTTCAAAGGACCATCCTCGTGCAAAATCAACGCAGCAAGTGGCATGACAAATACATCAAGAAAAAGCATTTCCAACCAGGGGATTGGGCATTACTTTTCGATTCCAAATACAAAAATTTCAAAGGAAAACTTACAATGAGATGGTTGGGACCTTACGAAGTAGAAACTGTTTTTGATAACGGTTCTATCAAGATTAAAACCATAGATGATTCTCAGAACTCCTTTGTAGTGAATGGACATTGACTGAAAGTGTACAACAAACCTTTGTCAAAAGATGATTTCTTACAGGAAGTGGCCAAGCAAGCAGAACTAAATATAGTAGGGGGAGAGTCTTCTCCTCCTACTGATCTTTGATCACTCAGACTGTTTAAAATTCTGTACATAATAGATCTTTAGAAAAAAATAATAATAAAAAAAAAATTAAAAAAAAATCAAATAATATAAAAAAAGAAAAAAACATTCATTTTCTTCTTTCTCTTGGATATGTTGATCTTTTGCTTTCAGTTTTACATGCTCCTCAGAACAAGTGCAGAACTGAATTCACAACAGGTAAGAAGGTAATATTTTTTTATTTCATGAGATTTTCTTATCAGCATGACTAACTTGTTTTGCACCAGGTAAATTCGAGCTTGTTTGCTCCCTTCGTTTTCTCATTAAAATATGAAAGGGGCATTTATCAGGAAGGATTATTCTTTACCAGACCTGGTAAATTATTATGGGAAAGAAACCCCCTTAGAGTCTTCTTTTGGCATTTCCTCAAACTCTCCAAATATGAGGAAGCAGTGAGCATGAACTAGCTTAGGCTCATAAAATCCACAAGCAGGTGATTACTGTCCTAAAAGTTATGTCTGCAAAATTTCTATCTGCACTCATGTTGGATGATGTGGAATACGTTAAGGTCCACCTTCCAACAAATCTCACTCCATCGACATCAGCACCTTATCTGGAGCAGAGATTAGAGATTATCTAGCACCCTGGACTCTGCATGCCTTAATGGCAGATGTCTTTGCTAACAGCCACGGGAATACACCAATGTCTCTTGGTTGATAGATCCTACAGGTGACTCGACACCGACACCTCTATTCGTACCTGTTTAGGATGTGCTGTAGGTACCTTGAGGCCCATTGACATCACAGGTGGGTCATCTCGCATCGGTTAACAGCATTCATCAATGGCTGGTAATCCGATGATTTCTGTTTGTGTTCGACTCCGACACATCTATTCACACAAATCAGACTTGTACCAGGGGTGAAGCTTTGAAGCTGATTGAAGACATGATTTCAGTGATCTTTTTCAGGCCAGAACAAAAGCCAGGTTCAGGGGTCATCCTAAGATAATCTGTTGTTATACACAGGAAGTTTTTTCTCTCAGAACGGTATTATTTGTTCAAATTCTTCTGCAGACTCTTGAATGTTCCAGTGGTACCAGTCAGTACCAGCACAGAGTTTATCAGTTACAGGTCCAACAGAAAGACCAGAGCAGCTACAACTTTCGTGCTTTCAAATCCAGACTTAGCTTCAAAAGATAATTCCACAACAAGCCTTGCATGACCATGGAGACAGGTAATGTAACTCAGGTGCGTTTGGTTCGTATTGATTTATTATATTAATTTGCATACTAATAAGTTTCAACTAAGGGTACCTTAATCACTCCATAGCATTTCATCATTTCCACGACATGTACCTAGTAAACTAACCTACCATGCCATTTTGTGTCATAAACATCCACCATTATTGGGACTTAGTTCGATTTGACTCGGATATGATAACTCTACACCCTCGTACGACCTCCATCATGATCCAACACCCTATCTATCTCCATAGCAATTCAAATCTTCTCATATCGTTTTCGTCCCGACCGTTCCTTTCACCACATTCTCCATCGCATTCTCTCCTTTCATTGCCCTCATCCAACCTTCATTGCCTTCACCCAACCTTCGCTGCTCCGATAGACTTCCCCTGTGATGCCAAGAAGAGCCATGGTAGCCAACCGCCATGAACCAGAAACATACGCTGACTTGGAAGCCCTCCCAGAATATGGGGCAACGAGAGATATCTTTAAGCAAGCAGGGTGGGAGCCATTTCTGAAAAAGTTCGATGGGTATAACGATGCAATCACACTCCAGTTTGCGCTGCATTTCAATGGTGAGACCGCCAAGGTGGGCAAACTTGAGTTCAGGGTCACAGAGGAGTTCATCGCAGAGGCAATTCAATTGCCCACCACAGGCCAAAGATGGATGAAGGGACAACCGGTGGATAAGAAGCTCTATGCACAGCTGTTGAAACCTCAGTACCGGGAGACAAAATGGTCTGGGGGAACGTCGCGGTCTTGGCTGGAACCACAGTGGGCTCAAGTGTTGATCATCCTCCAGCGTTACCTAACATGTGAGGGTCGATTTACCATCATATTCCCCTGCCACACCCGACTTTTGTTACACTTCACAGGTACTCCACTGAACATACCCTTTTTCTTGTTAAAAAGTTTAAAAAGGATGGTCGAACACGTCCAAAGGGCTAGTGAGTTTCGGGGGAGTTTATTTCACTTTGGCCTGGTTAAAATATTGATTACATCTGCACTGTCGAAGAAGCAAGAGACTTGGGACCTCTTCACTGTAAAAGCCCTCGCCCGTGCCCAGTCGAAAGCTAAGAATGTGAAGCCTGTTTCCCCACACAAAAAATCAAACTCCAAGAAAAAGAAAGTCAAAACCCTGACTAAATACTCTGTTGGGAACCCTGAGCCCGAACCTCCAATCGATGACGAGGTAGAAATCAATGCTGAAATTGGGAAGGCCACCACACCTACAGAGGCGAACATTGCAGTCCCGAGTTCTCCCCCAGCTGCCGATAACATAATTGATGTGGAGGAACTGGTCGAGTCAACTGATAAGCCTAGGAGGAACCCGAAAAGAAAATGTAAAGGCGTATTGTCGGGAATGGACAACTCGGTACCTAGTTACCCCACACAAGAAAGATTGGAAAGTATAGATGGTCATGAGGAGGCCCCAGAGCCATCTGAGATGACCTGGACTTTGTCCCGGCTCATTCGAAAAAACTGTAGAACCAATCGGAAGGCTACTACACCCAAGGGAAATGTGCAGAATAAGTCTGTTCAAGTACCAACCGATACCCCTGTTCATATGCCAAGAGAGCTCACCCCTGAACCCCATCTAGTTGACACTTCTACACTCAGCTAGTTGACACTTCTACACTCAGCCCAGCTCATCCAGATCCAATTGACATCTATGAACTCAGTCTAGATCGTAATTTTGACCCAGCTGATACTTATGAATGCAGCCCAGATGCATTCACTCTTGAATTCAGTTCAGACCATAATTCCGATAGATTTCACACCCCTGCTCAAAGTCCCGAAGAGCTCACGCATGCATCTAGCCCCTCACCGTAGCCAGGGCAAGGTCAAACAGTTGAAAACCACTGTGAGATTTCCTCCAGTCGGTCCTTGAAGCCAATGGTGGCGAAGCTAGAGAGCAAGAACAACAGATTAAAGGAGAAGTTGCATGAGTATCGGGTATTGGACAGACATATTAAAACCGAAAATGAACTCCTAAAGCTCAGGGTAAATCACCTCCTATCCAAAGTTGAAAGGTTAAAGCAGAGGAATAAGGATATTTTCAAAAGGAACAGACAACTTCAGAGGATTGCTAGGAAGCATGTTATAATCAACAGGGTCCTTAAGAAAGAAATTAGGAATCTGAAGAAGCAGGAGAGGCTACAGGTGTTGGTTGCAGCCGCTACAACCCTTTAATGGCTACCAGTTTTTGCTTTTTGTTGCCTGAGGACAGGCAAGGACTTCAGTGTGGGGGCATGTTGGTCCTCGGTTTTGATCATGTTCTTTACCTATATTATATACCACAGACCTCCATTTATATGCCACTACCACCCTTTTGGCCTCGTTTTGACATAATTAACATCTCCCTACCATTCAATGGGGTTACCTAAAGTATCTTTGCATTTCAAGCTATTTTTGTGCACTTTAATGCTTTAAATTGATATTGGGACTAATGTCGCTTGGGTTAGGTACCACTTCTATTTTTGGAACAGGATGCCGGTACCAGGTACCCACTCGTACCTGCGAAGATACCAATGGAGCCGCTCAGGATCTGTGCGTTATGGTCCGAATGGGAGACAGAGAGCTCGCATGACAGCTGGAGTCCTCGCCACAGGATGCTTGAAAGCCAATGATAAATCTGGGTCGATTATTCTTCATCGTTCACACTTGGTGAAACTACGTGTCACGAAGCTGTGAAGTACGTTTTAATTTGATTTCAAGAACTATTTTCAGATCGGGGGATCCGTTTGTTTTACGTACCTTTGTTTTAGACTATTACAAACAGAAGGATTTTTATATATAAACCCACGATCACTCCTGAGAACGGGTTGTTGTTGCTGGATTATGTTATGCCGTGAACCTATGTTTTTGAATAAAAACTATTGTTACGTTATATTATTCGACTGTCATATGATCTGAGTATTGTTCTTATGAGTTAATGAGGCGTGAAGTTACACCATGTTTGCATAGAATGATCTAGTCGGCTCTGGTTGTTACCCACAGCGTTTGTTCCATTTGGTTGGGCCCGCCAAACCGGTGCAAGTCACTGCCTTATTTTGCAATAGATTTAGCTTTGTTATGTCATAGATTTAGTTGCTTCAGTGTGTCAGTATTCACTTACCTGAATAGTATATCTGCAGCTCATGGTGTGTCGTAGATTTAGTGTTTCAGAATAATGTTTAAATCGTTCTCCAACAGAATTGTTCCCCGCATACTGTTATCTTGTACGTTGGTGAATATTAAACGCAGGACTGATGCCTGTAGGGTTTAGAATATGAATGCGGTTTGTTTGGATTTTTCATTGCCAGTTCAAATATCACTTAGAGATTGAGTGAGATTTGTTGTGTTATATAGTTAGCTACCCTGCTTACTTGGAATAGTTAGATTACAGTTAAATCAAAAGGGAGCTCCTGGTACCAGTAGATAGGATAGTACTCTGTTTTTCTGTAGACAGAATTAGATTTATTTTTGATGCTCAGAATGGATGCATTTTCGAAAATACTCTGTGTGTCATGACTTAAACAGAAATGATGATGGTAGATGATTGGACATAGAGGTAAAATAATTTTGTGGAACCACACTTTTGAATAGAAATAGCAGCACCAACATTTGAGCACAAGACTGTTTTCTGTTGACGACTTAAATAGGAAATGCTTAGTTTCAAGTTAGTCATTAAGATTCAAGTCCTCAGAATAAGTGTGTGTTTTCTTCTTAGGATAGATTTTAGATAGAGACTAGACGCTTACCTGCACATACTGTGTATCAGCTCAAAATTTACCAACCCTGGTTCGACAATTTAGTGTTTCAGGTCATTCAAAGCTTCAATTTAGCAGCCTGACAGACCCCACTAGTTGGGTCACCCAAATGGAACATTATTTCTCTTTATATGAAATTACAGATGACTTGGCCAAACTCCAGTATGGTGTTCTCCATCTAGATCAAGAACGCTAGCAATGGTGGCAATGGAGAAAAACTTCCCATCAAGGGTATATTGCTTGGACCCAATTTGTGACTAAGCTTTATGAACGCTTTGACACTGACACCAACCATTTGAGCCATCTGACAAAATTGAAACAATCAGGAACAGTCGAAGACTTCATAACTGCATTTGAGCGCCTGGATTTTCAAACAGAGGGCATGACTAATGCTTTCTTTTGAGAGTGTTTTATTAGTGGCCTTAACGAGGAGATTTGGGCCCATGTCCTCATGGCTCGACCCTCAAGTTGGGTGGAGGCTACTAAAACAACTAAAGAAGCTCAACAAGTTGTATCCTCTCAAACCTGTAAACCTTCCTTTATCCCTCACCCTAAACCCATAAATCCCACTACTCCCTCCGTCCCATTAAAGATCCAAAAATTGACCAGGGCTGAAATGGCTTAACGCCAACTCAAAGGCCTTTGTTATAATTGTGATGACAAATATTTCCCGGGCCACAAATGTAAGGAACAAAATCTTTTTATGGCCATCTCTGAGGATATTTCGGAAGAGGATGTTGAAACTCCCATTGTGCCTAAGTCACCTGAAATCACTGACATAACCCCTCCCTCCGACCCTCCCGAAATCAAACTGATCATTTCCCTCAATGCTCTCACTGGCTTCTCCGCCCTCCAAACCCTCAAGTTAATTGGTTACATCAAGCATCGGAAGGTCATCATTCTTGTTGATAATGGAAGTACCCATAATTTTATTCATCGCCGCATTACCCAAGAAACATATTGCTACATCCATGACGTCAACAATTTCCAAATTATGATTGTCAATGGTGGTTCCATGAAATGTGGAGGGCGCTGTGAAAATGTGTGTCTCCAAATCGGTGACTACCACCTCAAATCCCATATATTTTCTATCGACATGGGCGGTTGTGACATTGTGTTGGGTGCACACTGGCTAAGGACCTCGGGTCCCATTCTCATGGATTTTAAGGACTTAACCATGCAATTCGACCAGGAAGGCCACCAATATAAATTCCAAGGCATCATTTTTGGTTCACCTGAGGTCATTAGTTCCCATCTTATGGAAAAGTTGCTCAAAAAAGGTCACTCTGGTGTCATTGCCTAACTCCATGCCATACAAACAATAGAGACACCCCCGGTGTCGCAAGACCTCCAAGATCTCCTTTCCAAACATCAAATGGTATTTTCCACTCCCCAAGGACTCCCTCCTTCCCGTGGTGTTCATGATCATTCCATTCCCCTGATACCAGGAAGCCTTCCTCCCAATATCCATCTGTATTTCCACCCCTTTTCACAAAAAAATGAAATTGAGAAAATGGTCCAGGAACTCCTTACTGCAGGTGTTATCCATCCTAGTACGAGCCGTTACTCTTCACCTGTAGTCATGGTCCTGAAGAAAGAAGGTTCTTGGAGAATGTGTCCTAACTTTCGTGCCCTCAACAAACTGATTATTAAAGATAATCTTCCCATTCATGTCATTGATGACCTCCTAGATGAATTGAGTGGAGCCCAATTCTTTACTAAACTTGATCTTCTCTCGGGCTATCACTAGATACGTATGAAAGAGGCAGACATCCCCAAGATGGCCTTTCGAACTCATGAGGGCCACTATGAGTTTTTGGTCATGCCCTTTGGTCTGTCTAATGCCCCCTCCACCTTCCAAAGCCTCATGAATCATGTGTTATGTCCCTTTCTCCATCATTTTGTCTTAGTTTTCTTTGATGATATCCTCATCTATAGAAAAACCTGGACAGACCATCTTACTCATGTGGATCAAGTTCTCCATCTACTCTCTCAGCACCAACTTTTCCTAAAACAATTTAAATGTGCTTTTGGTGCCTCAGAAGTAGAATACTTGGGTCATCTAGTGGAAAAGGATGGCGTCAGGGTGGACCCAAAAAAGATTGAATCTATGCAAGACTGGATGCACCCAAAGACTCTCAAAATATTGCGTGGATTTTTGGGCCTCATAGGGTATTATCACAAGTTTGTTAAGAACTACGGAAAGATTGCAGCACCTCTCACTACTCTACTCAAAAATAAATCTTTCACTTGGACTCCAGTCACTGCTCAAGCTTTTCAAACCTTGAAGACAGCCATGTGCACCACTCCAGTTCTGGCCCTTCCTGATTTCACAAAGACCTTTGTGTTGGAATTTGATGCCTCAGGGAAAGGAATCGGCGCTGTCCTTATGCAAGAGGGTCAACCTTTGGCCTTCACCAGCAAGCAACTGTCTGAAAGGAATCTGGGAAAACCCATTTATGGAAAGGAAATGTTGGCTATTCTACATGTTGTTGAGATGTGGCGTCCTTATCTCTTGGGGCAATGCTTCCAAATTAAGACCGACCATCAAAGACTCAACTACCTTCTAGAACAACGCATTTCCTCCCAGGAGCAACAAAAATGGGTGACTAAGCTCTTTGGATATGATTATGAGATCATTTACAAGAAGGGCAAAGACAATGTCGTGGCGGATGCACTGTCCCGAAAATATGAAGACGAAGGATCCCTTTTTTCTCTTTCCTTCATTGTACCCGATTGGCTCCAAGCTGTGCGCCAGGAATGGCTTCAAGATCCCAAAAGTTTGCATCTGACCCAGCAATTGCAGACCAAGGCTCTGACTCCCCCAGGGTACTCCTGGCTCCAGGATGAGCTTCGATACAAAGGTCGTTTGTATTTAAGTAAACAATCCAAGATTAAATCCATAGTACTTTCTGAGCTTCATGCTACACCCACAGCGGGGCACTCAGGATTCACCAAAACATATGACAAGGTCAAACATTCTTTTTTCTGGGATGGTATGAAACAGGACATCCATAATTTTTTTGTTGAATGTGAGGTGTGTCAATGCAACAAGGGAGAAACAGTCAAATCTCTGGGCACCCTACAATCACTTCTGATTCCCCCTACTATTTGGAAGGATATCTCTATGGACTTTATTACCGACTTACCCAAATCGGGGAATAAATCAGTCATAATGGTGGTTGTGGATCGCCTTTCCAAGTATGCTCATTTCTGCGCTCTTCACCACCCATTTACTGCATCCACGATGGCTCAAATTTTCATGGACCAGGTCTTCAAGCTTCATGGCATGCCGCACTCTATTGTTTATGATCGTGACCCAACTTTCACAAGCAACTTTTGGCAAGAACTGTTTAAGATACAAGGCACCTAATTGCATCTCATCTCAACTTATCATCCCCAGACAGATGGTCAAACAGAAGTTCTCAACAAGTGTTTGGAAACATATCTGAGGTGCTTTGCCTCTAAAAAACAACACCAGTGGGCTCAATGGTTACCCCTCACTGAAGCGGTATATGGACAGAAGCCACCTTCAGTTCTCTCATACTTACCGGGTACCTCAAAGGTCTAGGCGGTTGACCAAACACTTACAGTGTGAGAGGATATTCTTCATACCCTTAAAGAGAACTTGGTTATAGCACAGAATCGCATGAAGTAGCAAGCAGATCAAGGTCGCTCTGAACATCAATTTGCAGAAGGGGATCAGGTGTTTCTAAGATTACAACCATATAAAAAAACTTCCCTCAAGGCCGAGCATTTTCAGAAGCTAGCGCCCAAATTTTATGGTCTTTATACAGTTCTCAAGCATGTGGGACAAGTCGCATATCAGCTAGCTCTACTCAGTCAGTCGAAGCTACATCCTTTTTTTCATGTTTCATGCTTAAAGAAGGTGATTGGAACTAGGTGCCAAATTCAAACCAACCTTCCAGAGTTAGCTGAAGAAGGATCCATTTGGCTACAGGAAGAAGTAGTTTTGGACCAGCGTGGGCATCGTCTGTGTCAGAAAACCATCAAGGAAGTGCTAGTTCAGTGGAAAGATATGACTCCAGTAGATGCCACTTGGGAACCAACTACCATTCTGCGGCAGTTTCCACATCTCAAGCCTTGAGGACAAGGTTGTTTTTAAGGAGGCGGGCATGTTAAGGTCCTAACCCACACATAGGTAGATCAATGTATTCTGATGTAATAAAGGTCAATATTAATAAGGCCTTCCAATAAAATAGAATAAGGCGGATGTAAGAAGACCTAATAGAAGCTTCCTCTTCTAGAAGGATCTTCCTCTAGATGCTTCTCTTAATAGACATATTTAGTATAAATAAGGGTTGAGGGTATGAAAATCCTATCTTGGAGATTATTGTAACAGAGCATTACTCGACTAGAGGCTGCCCCCTCGAAGAGGCCTGTGAACATTTCTTTCTGAATCAAAGTGTTATTTCAGTTGTTTCTCTTATATTATTTCTGTGTTATTGTGGAGATTATGCTGGTTATATTACTGTTATTCTGCCATTTCTAGCATTTCATTTATGTTCTGTGTATTTATTATATCTGGTATCTTGCAGATATCTATTACAAATTTCAATATATTAGCGAAAACAAGTCTAGTCTACCACTTCCCTATTCCATACTTAGCCACTTTTTCGATTTCGAGTTCCTGGACAAGAAAGCTTACGATTACGCTTCCATTGTTTTGTGGCCTGCAAATAGTACCCGGAGTTCCACGATATACAAATTGACCTCTGGACTGTCCCATCATGCCCTCTTCCATCTTATGTGTTTTGCACTCAAAAACTTCTGAGACATACAATTTGACCCTCAGACCCTCACCTCTCATGGTTATACCTTGTAACCCTATTTTGAAGCCTGATTGACTGCTTTCGACAATTAGCCATTCCTTAATTGCTCTTTCCTATCCCCGCGGCCTTCATACTTCTTTCTAAATATGTGATTAGTAAGTTTTGATGCTAATAGTTCGTCATCTAGGAACCATCAACATTGTCATTAATGAGTGAAACACTCGAGGAGATCTTCCATTAATACACATTAAACCAAGATCTGTGGAGAGTTATATTATCCCTTCCGATTATTTATCTCAAACAACATGGAATGTCTTTCGTGGGTCATTGCGTTGGCACGTTCACAAAATCTCCAATCCTTAATTTCTCTTCGTCGTACTTGCTATTGTAGGAAAATCTGCCTGCGGACAAGTAGATCGACCTCTAAGGCTTGACCTTAACCCTAGATAGAAAAATGCTTAACGTGGACACTGACTTCCTTTCAAATCTATCTAACCTAATGCATGAGAAGGAAGGATAATAGAAGTACCTTTTAATCGATGTTTGTCCCTGCACGCTCTGAGTTGTGCTCCAATCCTTTTGCTCCTCGCTGAGGTCTGTGGACAAAACAAGATACGACCACTTCCTACTCTACTGACATTAGCTTGAAAACAAATCTATCAATGAATGATAGGTTCATGTAACATTAGACACAAACTAGAAAGAAACAGGCCAAGCTTGTCATATTAATGAGAATAACGACAACAGTACTTACAATCATAGATGCGAAGGAGACAACTTCGTCAAGTCCTCTTCATCTAACCCTTGCCTGAAAGATACACAACCTGGATAACAGCAGCTTCACTGATCACTTCTCTTTGGCTGACTGTCAGTTTCCTCCAAGATCATAAATTTCATATGTTCAGTTCCTCCCTCAAATCAGCTATATTCAAACACCACTTATGAGATCATAAGTTTGGTGTAATTCTCTTCTTCCAGTCCTCACTTATGAGATCATAAGTTTGACATTCTCTATTTTGTAGTCCATACCAGTCATGAGATCATAAGTTTGGTATGATTCTCTCTTTATGTTCTTTCCCCTTTCACCATTAGAAAGCTTGCTTATATAGCCTTGGAGAGGCTCAACCATCTTGAGATATCCTTGGGGAAGGTGAGGATTTTCCTCCTTCAGTTGAGGACCTGCCCTAAGATCATGGCTTGATCAGGGATTCGAGCTCAACTACCTTCCAAGAATGAAAAGATGCTTCCCCCATTCATCTCAACAGCTTAAAAACCACCCAGAATAGGTAGCGCTCCTTCAAAAGGGCCATCAGAGCGTTGTAGCGCTCCCTAGTAGGCTTTAGGGGGCGCCAGCGCTCTCAAAATCTATATCGCTCCCTCAAAAGGGACAGGGGAGTGTTATAACGCTCCCTGACAGTGTATGGGGGAGCACTGGCACTATGAGATAGTGTAAGGGGGGGCGCTCCTCTCCAAAAACTCAGTTTTTGAGGTGCTTTCAGGTGGAAAAAGGTTTGCAAGCCTGTTGACTCATTTCTTCTCTTCCAAATTAGATGTTTGAGGTGTTTCAAGTGTCTTTCTCATGTCGTTATAGGCACGACATGGACATCATGGAAGCATGACACTTGTTACACTTGTGAGAAACATACGACACTTGCAACCTTGTGAGCAAAATGCGACACTTGCAATACTTGTAATGACGACACTTGCGACACTATCAAACTGAGTAATTTTGATGTGTAACAGATTGGCCCCCAAAGTATGAAGTTAGAAGATAGGAACTGATAGCTGAAATACTTTGTAGACATTCAAGCAAGGGTATAGACTCAGAGAACCTGACGGAAGCTTCACATAAACATCCAACCAATATCATGACATATTTCAAAACCCAAGGCAGGCATACCTATGCTTGGGAGATCGAGACTTGTAAGGTATGGTCGCCATAAAATACACTGCAGATCCATAATTGTATTGACAAAAGGGGTATAGCCACCAAAGATACAATGTGGATCTATACTGTAGTGACTCAAACTGATCGTAGCCACGAAGAATACACAGTGGATCTACGAGATGATAAGACATAGCCACGACCAATACAAAGTGGATCTATGTAGCACTGTATGTGACATTGCCCAATAGAAATCCTTCGCAACCTGGGCGAAGCATATATCAAAGTGATGGCTTGACCCAGGGTCTTCATACCAATCCCAAAATGGTACGAATCTGACCATGTGAATGGATGTCTTGACGTCGAACATGGAAGAAACCACTTGATTACCGGTCAATGAGGTGAACCGTTAACAAGTGCGGGGGAGATCACCATTAATGTCGATGATTCCCAAGGTACCCTAGTACATTCCAGCGAATGTGAATAGATGAGCTAAGGTCGAACACTCGTGGAATCATTCGATCAGGGGTCAATGATGTAAACCCACTGTCAAATGTGAGGAGGCCTGCCATTGAGGCATGCAGGTACCAAAGTACTAACTGGTTTTTAAGTCTAACTCCTGGATAATGTGTTGGAGTCGACAGGGATAGACTCGTCGAGGGAGGGCCTTGATGTATCCCCCATCAACGAAACGAAACGGACATAGAGATGTAATTGGTAGATCAAATGTACATGGACTGACACAGGTTTTGAGGCACGATATTAGGGATGGCTGACTCTCAAGGCGGATACTTCCCTTGAACACTGAGGCACAACAGCAAAACATGGCATGGACCAAAATTATGCACTGGATACTGCGACTTGCTTCGGGTGATCCAAGGGAGTGAAAGGAAACTCAAAGATTGGATCAGTGCAGAGGTTCAGCGGACTATGATATGGACAAATGAAAAAGTGTCGTGTTCAAGGGCGACTCTAAGAAGTGCTAGATGGCGTTCTCAAGAGACTGCTTGGCTTGTTCCTTTCAATTTTCCCCCCATCCAGATAGATGAGTACCTCTTTTTAATTTAATGAGCTCGAGGAGGATAACACATGCTCGATATAACTCACCTTCGGTAAGTTCCTCTTCCTTTGTTTAATGAACTGGAAGAAGTAAGGGTTCAGTCCCATATGGGTCTGTCAATGTGTGCTTTAACGAGTCCAAAGACAGAAAACTCGAAGGTTTTTTGGGATTATAGAGTTTGGAAAAACACTTAAAAGAGAACTCTCTCAGTTCCTTTTTCGTACAGTAGTCAATCGAGACCGAAAAAGGGTTAAACTATCGCTCGAAAGACGCCCTTTCTAACCTTTTAACGAGCGTGAAGGGAAGCAAGGTCACTCGACAATATTTTCATATTTAGAGAGTGTGAAAAGGGTTTAAAGGAGACTCCAAGGGGTTCCTTTTTCGTGTGATCGTATTCATACGGGTCTGAAAAAGAGATAAAAGTTTACCCGGTTGCATTCTCATGTATTTTCGAGCATGAGAAAGAACAAAGACTAAGCTCGGTATGCCCCCAGCTTGAAAGCTGGTGGCTTGACTCCAGAATGATCATCAAAGGCTGGAGACATGCCCCCCCAAGCTTCAATTCATTCACCGACTTTGAGTTTGTCACCAATTTCTGTGCTAGATGGAGAAAAAGGCTACAGGTGGATGAAATGAAGGTTCAAGAGTGAAACCAAACGAAAGACTCGACTCGACATCTACGAGATCTGGCGAAAGATTCAACTTAAAGGGAGAGGTGATTGTTTCATTTTTTAACGAGCTTGAAACAGGAAAAAGAACTATGCTCAGGGTTCCAGGCTCGATCCCCATATTGTTGTTTCATTTTTTAATGAGCCTGCTACAGAGAAGAAAACTATGCTCATGATGCCCCCATCATGAAAGATAGTGGCCTCTATTTCATTTTTTAACGAGCTTGCCACAGAGAAGAGAAACTATGCTCGTTATGC
>ML792265.1:106429-130861 GCA_009831015.1 Picea engelmannii | reverse complement strand
CATGAAAGCTAGTGGCCTTTGTTTCATTTTTTAACGAGCTTGCCACAGAGAAGAGAAACTATGCTCATGGTTTCTTCTTGATCACGGCTTCCAAGAGGATAACGCTCTGGAAGGATACCATGTCAAGAGACAAGACTCGGTCATGGCTTCCAAGAGATCTTCACTGGATGGAAGATAATCACTCGAGGAGGGACACAGGTCGAGGGCCGCGATAGGGGTAAGGAGATCAGGCTCCAATAACCCTACCGAGGAGATGACCATGTCAACTACCAGATCCAAATCGTCGGAAGTTGAGGTCATGGGAGACAATGCCACATAATTGACATGCGGCGGGGGTGATATTGTCTGCATATAAGAACCAGTTAGGGAGGTAACCCAGTCAGGGCCGATGAATGAAAGTTGATCAATAGTCACAATTCTTCCATCATGAGGGAAAGATATCACACGGAAAAGAGTGGATATAATAGCTTTCATAGCATAGACATAATCCCGCCCAAGGAGTAAAGAGAAATCCAAGGGGTCTCAGACTACCATGACATCGATAAAGACCATTTTCCCTCCCAAAGTTACAGGAAACTGAGGAAGGATCCCTAAAGGTTGACTAGTTCCTCTGTTAAAAGCTAACAGATTCTGTGTAACTGGTGCAAGCTGCAGACAAACCAAAGTGTACCAAGCAACAAAATACAAAATACTAACAGACGCACCTTCATCTATCAACGTTTGAGGAACGTCTTGACCACGAACCTGTACTGTAATCTGGAAAGGAACGTGGGAGGGAAGACGAGGTCCAGTTAGCGCACCCCAATAAAAAGGATGGCCTCATTACTTGGAGGGGGTTCCACAGGAGGAGGAGGAATGCCCCCAGGCATGGTAGAGTCTGTATCAATGAGAAAAACATGGGTAGTATCGGGTCTACTCTCTAGAAGGAGAGTAGGGTCGACCGATGATTGGATTGGATCAACCAAAGGTGGACTTGGATAGACCACTTTAGCACTCTTCAGAGGAAGAGTGGGACTGACCGAGGAAGAGACTGGATCAGTCACTTTGACATTCCTCAACAGAGGAATGGGATCGACCGATGGTGAAACCGGATCGACCACTTGAGTTTCATTCTCCAAGGGAAGAATGGGGTCGACGAGTGAAAACAGATCGACCGCTTTGGTGTCACTCTTTTGATGAAGAGCGGGGTTGATCGATGACAGAACTGGATCAGCTACTTGGGTTCGTGGTTCAATCGAGGAGGAAACTAGATTGACCACCTGATCAATCGGACTGACCGAGGATGGAACCGGATTGACCAGTCCATCAACCAATGAAGGGTCGGAGGAAATCTTACGATAACATTTTGGAAGTTGAAGTTTTTCCAAAAGAGAAGAAGCCTCATCCATACGAGGGAAAAGGTGAGAGTAATGATTACCTTTACACAACATGCAAGGGAATTTGACAGTTTTCTTCTTCTTACCAACCTGAACATCACTAGTCGATGGGGAATCATCGACATGATCGACAGAGGTCGATGACGTGGAGGACCACATTTCTAATACCTGGGTAAGACCGGGGAAATCCCTCAGAAAATGGTCACCCTTACAAAGGCTGCAAGGGAATTTGGGTTTTGGATTGTTTCTTTCAATCTTGTTAATCTCATCAACACTCCCAGTACTATTAACAGTAACCGGTTTCTTAGAGCCAACATCTGATGTTGTTGAGGTCTTGGTCTTTTTCGGGCTCTTCTTCTTCTTCTCCTTCTGTTTCTTCTTCTTCTGATCAACCTGGCTACTTGCTTTAGAGCTTTCACTAGGCGAAGAAGGAGAAATGGAAGGAAAATTGATGGGTGAAGAAGGCGGAAAGTCGACGTGAGGTTGATGTGTGGGTGGTGTATTGACATCCAAAGTATTAGGTGCAACTGAAACATTGGGAGGATTCGGGATCACCGGAGTGGGGAACAACCAAACTGGTAATCCAATAGTGAGTCCTGGAAGACTCAGTGTGGCAACATATGGAGGACCAAAGTTTCCAAACGAAGGAAAAGTATAAGGTTCCCCAGGAGAAGGGGTCCCTCCGTTGGTACTCCCAGGATTCGACGCCATTAACACTGACTCGACCTAAGGTCCACTAAGTAAAATAAACAGCACACGCTAATAGAATCTAAGAATCACAACCAAGCAAACAGGACCTTCTTTCGATGACCGTACTAGTTGGTGATGAAATCCAACGTCGCGTGATCAAGTCCAGAAGAGGTGGGGATAGGGTGGAACAGTTACAATGGCGACCTGCTTAACGGACTTACACCCTGGTGAAAGCTTCCATGCAGTAATTGTGGATTTACTTTCCAAGGCTTCCACGCAGTAATTGTGGATTTACCTTCCAAGGAGCCCGAGTGAGTTTGACCAATGTCTGCTCCAGGTACAGTGAGACTTCTCGTCACCGTCACCTTGTGTAAGAACCTAAATATTATGGCCACTAAGGTTACCAATTCGCAGTCAGCCCCTGGGTGGGAACAGTCGACAGTTCGATCCGAACGTAAGGGCAGGGTATCAAGCCCGAAACCAACTAAGAGGCTTCCACGCAGTAATTTTGGATTTACCTCAAAGTGATCCCCATAATACGATCTTACCACCACACTCAGTTAAACCACGGAGGGATAGTCCCCGTAGCTCTCCCGAATGCAACCTCGTGCGTAACCCCTGTGTGAGAGGGGGGTCCCAGGCAGACTTATACGACAACTGGATTTACTCTCCCTAACACAGGCTTCTAATGTTTGTTTTGACAACTTTGGAGAGTTATGCTCACAGCCTAATCCAAAGTACTACACCTATTCTACTGTTGGTGGAGGATTCTAACAAAGAAAAAGTTCTAGATAAATTTTAATTAGCGTTGATTTTAGTGGTTGTTCTTTATGCAAAGGGGTGCATGGAAGTGAAACGAATGGAATTAATACTCTGACCCAAAGAGTGCATCAAGCATGATAAGCAGTCATTTATTTTCGATGAACATCTAGCTAAGGGGGAGAGAGAGTTCTTTCACTAACAAGCACAACTACGGAATGCTTCCAAACAATTCTTTTCTCAATCAAATCCTGATGTGATGCAAAACTTTTAAGTGCCTTCTAACATGCTCAATCAATCATGAAGATATTCTTTATTGTTTGCATATGGATGACGATCAATACAACACAATGTTTATCTTTGCTAATTATCTTCTTGGTATGAATGAGAACCAAACTAGCATAAGCAAATATCACACAAACAATACACCCTTCGTAGTAATCACAACGAAAAACGAAAGAAAAGAAACAATCAAAGAAAAAAGACAAACTTCACACCCAAAAACAAGCGCTGAAGAACAATGATTTTGACTGAAACCGGGATAAAGAGGCCTGTAGGCCTTTGATGACCTTCACCAGGGTTTTACTCAACTGAAGAGAAAAGAAAAGCAATGCATAGATTTCAAGCTTTACTCAACAGGAAAAATCAACGAAAAAAGGTGAAGAAGGCTACAGGATCCAATCAACAAGGTGTTTGTTCTTCAAAAATATTGATGTCAAGGCTAAAAAGGAAGAAAAAAATTGACTCACTAGATCACTCAGCAAAAGACACACAGAGGCAAACCTTAAACAAGGCAGTTCTGAAGGGTTTTTGGGCCAAAAGGAGGCTGGTGCTCTGTTGCCAAGGGAAAAGAGCGTTATAGCGCTTTGTGTAAGGCTATTAGGAGCGTTGGTGCTCTGTTAACACTAGGACAGGGGCGCCAGGGTCTAAAAATCTCAGAAATGTCAAAAAATTTCAAAAATTAAGATCTGAACTTGACAAATATGCTGAATGTGACAAGGTAAGGAGCCAATCAGCTCATGAAAATAATCAAAGAGGGGTGAACCAGGTCTGAAACAATCAAGGTACAGAACAAGGTCAATGAGGAGAAAAATCCAAACAAGGGGTTTCGATTCGAGGCTATCTCCCCAGTGGAGTCGCCAGTTTCTATTGTAGGAAAATCTGCCTGCAGACAAGTAGATCGACCTCTAAGGCTTGACCTTAACCCTAGACAGAAAAATGCTTAACGTGGACACTGACTTCCTTTCAAATCTATCTAACCTAATGCATGAGAAGGAAGGATAATAGAAGTACCTTTTAATCGACGTTTGTCCTTGCACACTCCGAGTTGCGCTCCAATCCTTTTTCTCCTCGCTGAGGTCTGTGGACAAAATAAGATACGACCACTTCCTACTCTACTGACATTAGCTTGAAAACAGATCTATCAATGAATGATAGGTTCATGTAACATTAGACACAAACTAGAAAGAAACAGGCCAAGCTTGTCATATTAATGAGAATAACGACAGCAGTACTTACAATCGTAGATGCAAATGCGACAGCTTCATCAAGTCCTCTTCATCTAACCCTTGCCTGAAAGATCCACAACCTGGATAACAGCAGCTTCACTGATCACTTCTCTTTGGCTGACTGTCAGTTTCCTCCAAGATCATAAATTTCATATGTTCAGTTCCTCCCTCAAATCAGCTATATTCAAACACCACTTATGAGATCATAAGTTTGGTGTAATTCTCTTCTTCCAGTCCTCACTTATGAGATCATAAGTTTGACATTCTCTATTTTGCATTCCATACCACTCATGAGATCATAAGTTTGGTATGATTCTCTCTTTCTGTTCTTTCCCCTTTCACCATTAGAAAGCTTGCTTATATAGCCTTGGAGAGGCTCAACAATATTGAGATATCCTTGGGGAAGGTGAGGATTTTCCTCCTTCAGTTGAGGACCTGCCCTAAGATCATGGCTTGATCAGGGATTCGAGCTCAATTGCCTTCCAAGAATGAAAAAATGCTTCCCCCATTCATCTCAACAGCTTAACAACCGCCCAGAATAGGTAGCGCTCCTTCAAAAGGGCCATCAGAGCGTTGTAGCGCTCCCTAGTAGGCTTTAGGGGGCGCCAACGCTCTCAAAATCTATAGCGCTCCCTCAAAAGGGCTAGGGGAGCATTATAACGCTCCCTGACAGTGTATGGGGGAGCACCGGCGCTTCAAGATAGTGTAAGGGGGAGCGCTCCTCTCTAAAAACTCAGTTTTTGAGGTGCTTTCAGGTGGCAAAAGGTTTGCAAGCCTGTTGACTCATTTCTTCTCTTCCAAATCAGATGTTTGAGGTGTTTCAAGTGTCTTTCTCATGTCATTATAGGCACGACATAGGCATCATGGCAGCATGACACTTGTTACACTTGTGAGCAACATACGACACTTGCGACCTTGTGAGCAAAATGAGACACTTGCAATACTTGTAATGACGACACTTACGACACTATCAAAGTGAGTAATTTTGATGTGTAACACTCGCCATCTTCACGCTTCTAAGTATGCAATTACTAGTCTTTAATACTAACAACGCATCATGCAACAACCGTTAAAATTGTCATTAATGAGAGAAAGGCTCGAGGAGATCTCCCATTCACACGCATTGGACCAAGATTTGTGGAGGGTTATATTATCCCTTCCAACTCTTCATTTCAAACATCATCTGGAGCAAACGAACGTTCTCATAAACTTATGGCAGCAACTCGACAACAGTTCTCTGGAGATATGGTGAATATATTCGGATGTGAGGACCATAACTTCTAGTGGTCCATGGCATACTCTTACTATTCATCCTGTTCCACCCAAAATGAAGTGATTTGGACCTCTGGAATTGCTCGTGCAGGCTGCATCCATAAGGTTTTTGACTGTAATGAGGTGGTCTCTTGGTGCGCCAAAAAATATATTTCAAGCCAAAGAATTATTCCACTGCGCGACCATTATTCTGTTTCTTTGTCACCCCAAGTCTTCCACCATATGTTAATATTGTAGGAGCCAACATTGACCTTCAGAGGACAAGACTGCAAGCAGTTCCTAGAAAAAACATGATAACGGGTTGGACCTCTTACCCAAGTTCCTTGAATACCCAACAATAGTTCCTGAAGATATCACAAAGTTGCAGGTCCGTTCCTTTAGAAATTCATTCCAGTAAATTGTCTGGTTGTTTACAAGAATAACGAGACATGAATCCACAACAAGCATTTCCCGCATGGTTATTTATATTTTGTATTTCACAGTCAAGGAACAATCCATATTTTATTGGGGGAAGATAATTTCCATTGAAATATGTTCCCAATTGTCATGATTCAAAGAAGAGAATAAATTTTATATGTCATCCTACTTGATTTTTTCCATAGCGCATTGTTGTCCGTTTCCAAAACTGTCTCTGTCCAAGAAGATAAACTATGAATTCGACCCAGTAACGTTCTGATACCAGGCCTTGTGAAGGCACAAGGCCTCCATTTTTTTTATGAGGTTTTTAATGACTTTGTCTTGGTTTTCAAAGATTTATTGTTAGGAAAGGATGTTCCCCGGATGTCTAGCCAAGCAACCAAGTTTTTGGACAAGAAGGGGACACTTGAACAAATGGAAAATTACAGTGTAATAATGATTTCTGGATCCAAGGAAAATCCTTCTTTCCTTCCATGTCACATCACGGACAAGATGTTTGTTACATAAATAGCAAGGAAATACAACTACTGGTTGCATTTTTTCCATGGAAAGATGAAAAAAAAGTGCATTCCTCTTCCCTGGAAAGTCGGGGACTTCGTGTTCAGGAACATCAACAAGATTGACGAATTCACATGTCATTTCAAGAACTTGAACCTAAGATATGTTGAAAGGCTAAGAGGGTTCGACCCTAATGGGATTTTTCTAGAACATTTACTAGCAGTTGGCTTTAGCAAATATTTTATCCATACACGCTTGACCGAAGACAGAGATAACGATGACAACACTCTTGCTCCTGAAAATGGCGATGTAGAGACATTGCAAAGGACAACTTAATTGTACAGACAACATGGAAAAGGCTCTGGTGAGAAGAGTGTCCAGTCCTCGACCAACACTCCCAAGAGCACGACATCACGGAGCATCACTTCAACGACCCACCCCAATAAGAAAGCAACCCAGAAATATTCAAATGGAGGAGGAGATAAGAATCCTCCTCACAGAAAAATTGTTAGTTCTCACAAGCTTCCCATGACGAAGAAGAGAAAAAACATTGTAGGGTAGGCGGAAGAGCCCAAAACTGAAAGTGAGAACATGCAACTTAAGACTATTGTGGATGACGTGTTCTGCAAAGTTGATCAACGCACAGACGTGATGCACCATAGTTCCACAATGGAAATAGTTGAGACTGACATTTTTTACGAAGATGAATCCTTTGTATTCCAGAGCATTGTTTTTGACAACCAATCTAAAAATTTAATTATTGAAAAGGAGATGTAACAAATAAGAAAGGGAAATCTCGTTCAGAGATTAACCTTAGGAAAATGCAGTCATCCAAAATCTCTCGATTTCACCGAGCAACCACAGATGATCTTGATGATTCCATTGTAGGAATTGAAATGGAGAATGCCATACTGAACGACCAAATCAAGGAATTGGAGGAGGCTTTGATTCCTACCCCATTGTTTGCCAATCCTTTAGCAAAAACCATGCCTACCACCCCTGCAACCAAGTTAAAAGGATCCTCCAGCCTCCTCACATCCTGTAGAGGCTATGTAGAGAAGAATATCAAGAAAAGAATGGAGCTAATTATTGAAGCCTAGGAAACATCACAAAACATAGCTTCCTTTTGAATGACGACACATGCTTTGCACAAACATTTGCAGGTGGATTTAAAAAATGAAGAACGTTTCTATCTAGAGATGGTGATCCCTTTTTCCAACCATGTCATCAACATCTCAGATCTGAAAAGAAGACAAGAATATCTCCCCTCCCCAAACTGAATCAAACAATTAAAAGCATGCTGGAAAGAGAAAGTTAAGAAGTTATACCTCATTGTCGAATCATGTGAACAAGCCATATCAAAGAAAGAAGAATTATTCAAAAACCCGAGTGAAATAGACTTCGCCGGAAGTACCAACGAGGTTCAATACCCAAACTTAATCTTCAACTCCTTGTCCTTAACCAAGCAAGCCTTTAATGAACAAGTTGATATTTTAAAGGGGGTGTCTTTAGAAAATTTTTACGACATCCTTGAATATGGTCAAGATGACGTGGAGAGCTAGCTAGTGGACTATTCGGCACACAATGACGAAATTGAATAGGCTTTGAATAGTATTTCTATCGATCTAAGGAAATTAGAAAATGAGCTTTTCAACATAGAAATCTGGGATGAAATCAACATGCCCCCCATGAGAAGCTACATTGAAGAATGGCTCCAAAGGAGAATCGAAAAGCTCACCGACAAAGGGAAACAACTGGTTGGAACGATTCCAGTGGTCGTCGATGAGAGCAACAAAAAGGCATCAACAAGCAAGTAGCAAAGGGAGAAATAGATACCATCATAGTAAGTTCATATTGATCACATCTTGTTTTCTTTATCAATCTAGTTATTCCACCTCTTTAAATAGAAATCTCTAACCAAAGACCGATAACTTCCAATTTCTTCTTTTCAGGTCTTCCTCTCTACCATCGCGCACTTCTTCTTTCTACAGTCCTATTTCTTGTACTTATTTATTTTATGGTCTGTGGGAGCCCCAATCCCATTCTATATGACAAACACATTTAAATTTCTATAAATATGTAACAGATTCCACAAATATGTTACAGACATTATTAATTTTTGATAAATTTCAAAGAAACTAATTTGGGAACAATTTCGAGGGTGCCTTGTGGGCTGCTTTCAGAATGCTAAATTATTTATCTTTATGCATATCGATCATATTCTTTTATTTTTATGTGCTCAATTTTTTTTTCTTCAACTATGTTGGATGTCAGCAAATTGTGTTTATTAAATTTGAATGCTTAATGTGTGTCATTCCTGGTCCCTTTTTCCAGGAACCTTTATTTCAAAAAAAAGTAAAAATAAATAAATACTACTATCCTTTTTTATTGCTTCAAGTCATTACGACATAAATTTTCTAAGTCCCATATTTGAACTATACACGCCCCAGGAAAAAACTTAAACAAGAGTATCACATCTATAAAAAACGCAGTAGGATTGACATCCTCATTCACATATTAACCCCATATTAATATAATATTATGATTAACTAATTCGGGAGGTTCTTCGATGCCCCAGCCTTACTTCCGCAATGACATTCTCCCTGGGTCATCTACTAGCTCGATGTCTTATGGCTGGCATGTGACACACTGGCACGAGTCATTTTCTACATGGATGCCACATGTACTTCAAGCTGCTTCCCATGTGTCTGTGTTGCTTTGGGCTTTTATTTCTCCCTCGGTCCCACCATAGTAGTGCATTTATTCCCATTCCAACCTGGCAGGGACTATGCTGCCATGCAACACTTGTTAGTTTAGTTTTGTTTCAAATCTAACAAGAAATTGTTGATCTGTAGATTCGAATGATAAAATATGTGTAATTCCAGTGTCCCACAAGTTTTACAAAAAATTCAATAGATTTATATATTCATAACTACAATTTAAACAAATTATGATTTCATCCAAGGACCTCAACTCTAAGTAATGTGTCGTATAGGGATCCTTGGATAAAGCGATACAATAGGTGTTAATAATTGAACCATCAGAATGTAGGATTGTTGTCACAAACCCTCATCAATTTATCGGTCGATCACAGTCGAATCAATTTTATAAAATCCATTTTAGTAATTAATTTTTTTAATACAGTTGTGAAAAGGAAACCATCATCGTGAATACAAATTTTAACATGTAAATTTTACAACTTAAATAATTATTTATTATTTTATTTTTATAGAGATATTTTATGAATCAACTTGTATATAAATGTTTAATATTATTGTATTTTTTTAATGACTTTCTCCTTATAATTTGAATTTTTATTTAATATATATTATATAAGAGTTGGTTTATAAGGAGAAAGTGTAAATATGAAATGATGATGATGATTAACGTCCATTGAAACCAAATTTGGTTTATATAATCTAAAGAAAGGTAAGAAATTACATGGTTTGCTTTAGAATTTTTGTGTGATTGAAAAGCTTTAAGAGAAGCGTTCCTAAATCACCATAGTTTTGATGAGTTAAAAAGTTAGGAAGGTCCATATTGTAACAAATATTTTGAAATTGTGATCTAGTGTAGGCATACACATGACATTCTAAGAGAAAGTGATTTTCATCTTCAACCCTGTTGGTGTTACAAGGATGAAAAATTCTTTCAACCCACGACGTTTTAGAAATTGTTTGACACCATGTTTCACTATGGAGTTCATGAGAGTTTGTTCTTATTTTAGCAATGTTAATTTTCTTCTTTACTCTATTCAAAACAAGCAGATACTTTTGATCTTCTAGAATATGATTCATCACCTCCTTATAGTATTTTAATTTTCTTTTATCCTCCAATTCTTTATCGCACCACAATTTCTCCTGAAATTTATATGTAATAATATTCTTAATATTATCGTTATTCTAGAAAGTGACATCTTCCTTTGTTCCCAAATAATTTAGTAAAGACTTAGCATATTTATGCCAACCCCGCTTGAGTCGCAGGTGGTTTTGACTAGAGTTTAAAGAAAACTTAGGAAGCCTCTTGTCTTCTATGTTGTTTATCTTGTTGAACTTGTACATTAGGTATCAATTCATAGTTGTAGTTTCAATGGGGAGGAGATTCACTTCTATGAGAAGGATAGGATAGGGTGTATTGTCTTTAAATTTTAGATTATAAGCCATAAAAAAATATTGTATTTGCTCTATTTGTCTCCATGATTCTCTAGAGACGTTATAGCCCCAAACTTCACAACCATATAAGATAATAGGAGTGATGAGAGTGTCAGAGAGGAGTTTATTCTTATCACATAGACAAAGGTCCATTGATTTACAATTGTTTTCAAGTCCATAACAAGCTTTCCACTCTCCATTTATCCTTTAATCAATGTTATAGTTTCATTTAAGCTTCTGATGAAGATTGATTCAAGATATTTGTATGAAGTCAATTCCTCCAAGTTGTATTGTTATACACGAAATAGAATAAGTGATCATTTTGGATTTAATTATCATAACCTTTATTTTGACAATGTTAATAGTCATACCTATACTAGACCATAAATCCTTGAGAAATTTTAGTTGCTTGTCGAGATCTTAAGGACTCTTGCCATAAGAACAATATCATCAATGTATAGAAGAATGATGATGACTATACTAGCTAGAGTCGGGTTGGAACAACCTACTTCTTCCAAACAACCCTCTAACTTGTTAATGTATATGCAAAAAATAGTAGGTGATAGGAGCCAACCATGCTTAACTCCTATATTACAATTAATTTCTGCCAATCAACCCTTAGTGTTATTAAACTTGGTAATAATGTTCTGGTACAACCTTATTGCGACAACTCTCAACTCAAAACTACTTTTAGCTATTCTAATCTTCTAACATTTTATTTTTCTTTGCAAAGTTGAGTTTCTCCCAACTCTATTTTGGCACCTGAGATTGTGCAGCACTGCCTTACCTTAACCGCAAGGGCTTAGCTAGCATGTGCCTACTACAATTAGAATATGCCTCTTCATTTAAGGTTTTCCCACTACTTCGCCTTAAGATACAATCTATCAAATGCAACTAGGTCATGCTCAACCAAGTTTATTCAACAATGGACACATGTCCAACTGTGGATTTTAAAACATTCGACCAATACTTATCCAACACAAAGAAAATTAAGGAACAATAACATCCAACAATTATAAAGAGTCCACAACACACATGTATAGGAAACACCCAAGGCAAGTGCCTTAAATTTACTATATGAAGAATGTCACAGATATACAACAAGAGAGTTTCACCTCCTACCTGCAACTCTATTACATATGCATAATGAATCTAAGGATATATTTCCTTCTACCCACTGCCCAACTGACTTGCACAATCCTAGCCCTAGAGAAACTTTGATTGATCCAAAAGGATCCATGACCAAGGAAAAATCAAAGTCTTCAAATTCTTTCAAAAACACTACCAAGTCGTAGAGATCTGTGGTAGCTTTCCAATGGTGCAAATTTCGTGTCAATCCAACTTCGTATGATGAAGTTATGGCATTTTAAATATTTTGACCAATGACACAAAAGTCAACCTTATAGAGACACGTGACACACCCTGATGGTGACATGTAGCAGTTTTCATAGGTGACACATGGCAGGGTTCAGTGGTGAAATGTGGCAATTCATAGAGATGACATGTGGCAGGTTTCTATGATGACACTTGGTCGCTGAATGGATAGCAAATGGATCAACCATGGTGACACGTGGACCAATCCAATGGTGCCACATGCCACCCTAGGATTGGTCAAAGGGGAACCGAGTTCAAAATTTGTTGAATTATACTAGTGGGGGAATCAAACCCATGACCTACTGGACGAGAACCTAACTCCTAACCAGTTGGGCTACCATGTTCTTGTAAATCCAGATTTCATATTTAAATTTGATGTAGTTTAGATACAAATCAAAACAAGCATTGTGAGAGTCAACCCCGTGACCCTCCTGGCGCTAACATCTTAACTACATCCAATAGCCAATGTGTTTTCATACCACTTATTAAGCCATGGCATAAAAATTATATTTAAGTTGTAATGTGGAGGATATTACGTGCAAAGAACCAATCGACGGAATCGTACCCTAGATCTCCACCAGGTCTAGCATCTTCCACAATGAGCTATTTCCAATGTGCCACGAAGTGATTCTTATTCAAAAGTCAACCAAATATTGGTTTTGATCCAATAAGTCACACCAAAGCCTTTGTAAAAGGCCTAAATCGTGCCCATATCACGCCATACAATGAATTGAACCCTCGACCACAATTACATACGTAAAAGACTTTTTCAATCAGGATATAGGTAAAAATTTGCATGATTTGTAAAAAATTAATTATTAAGTCGAGTTTTGACTTGATGTAAAGGGAGAAAAAATGGGTTTTGGAGCATTTTGATCCCATTTAGTTTGGGGAAAAGAATGGGATTGCTTTTGTAAGCCTGCGCATAGAAGAACATAGGATAGTTTGGTATAGCTTGAGAGCTCAATTGTTGATGTGAAAGATTTCAAAGAATTAATAATGAAGCAATCATGCACTGGAAGTGGACCTAGAGACGTAACCTATGGGGCAAAATCCGTTATCAATGTTTGTTTTTCTGTTTCTGATTTATTTATGCTGTAATTCTCTCATTTTCCATATAATTTTAATTGTTTATGTATTTCGAATTAAGATATGAATGCATTTAAAAATACATAAACTAACTCTCAACTTAATCAATAATACCTTCATTTTTGTATCATTCATCTTGCCTCCTACAAGTCCTATCTTCTTCTTCTCACTTAGCTAGTGCAATTTGCCCCATTATGCCTAATATTGAACAGTACTTGGAACAAATGAATGGAACGTCAAATGAAGCCAAGGTTAATGCTGTGGTGATGTTCTTTATAGGGACCACAAATATTTGGTGGAGAATTAGAGCAGAGAACTTGGTAGTCAGGCACAATATAGAGAAGATTGAAAATTAGGCAAAGATGAAAGCAACCTTGAAGGCTCAATTTGGGCTAGGGAATCAATCTTATATTACGCGGAATCAATTGTTTTCTCTTAAGCATACAAGTAGGATCTGAACTTACATCAAAGAGTTTCAATCCTCATGTTAGAGATATGATCACATGTTTGAAAAAAATAGGTTGTTCCATTTCATGAATGGGTTGCAAGCTTGGGCGCAGAGTCATTTGTGACACCATAATGTGTTTACCTTTACCACAACCATCATTGTAGCATACAAGTTGTTGGACTGCATGGAAGAGGCAAAAGGTGGTCCAAGGAATAGTGAGGATACTCCAAAACCAGTATGGAAAGAACAAAAATAAAGATAGAGTAAAGGTGAAGTCGTTTGGGAAGTCTGGTGAGGAAAAGACCAAGCAAATATATGTTCCTAAGGAAAAATATAAGACTATTTCTTGTTGGATTTGTGCAAAAGTTCATTATGCAAAGAATTTTCCATTGAAGTATAAGTTGTCAATTTTGGAGCAAGTGGACATACCCTTCGTTGGTGTTTTTCAATTCTTGGTTGTTGTGATAGAACACAAGTCCACAATAATCCAAGAGAAAGACTTCACAATACTTTCATATGTTCCAAAAATATTGAATCAAATATCCATTGATGCCATGGTTAACAGTGAGGTGACCCAAAATTTCATGAAGGAAGATGTTGCAAGAGAGATTGGGTTGTAGCTTGAGCCAACATAGACTTCTTTCAAAGCAGTGAACTTAGAAGTGGAAAATTTGGTTGGTACAACCAATGGAGTCACCTCGAAGCTTGGATATTGGAGTGGAACTATAAGTTTTGCCATTATGTATATGAATGACTTTGAGGTTATTATGGGGAAAGAATTCATGAGGAAGGTGAAGGAAATTCCTATGCCTCACTTAGTTTGTTTGGTCATATTTTCAAAACAATATCCATGTGCCATCTCTACAATAAGGAGGGGGGACAAAGTTGTTGGCATAATGGCTTCCTTGAGCATGGTTTCTATAACCAGTCAAGGGGATAAGAAAACTTGCAATAAAGAACTTGGAGGTATTGGAGTTGATGGATGATCTATAGGTGGGACTTAATAGGAGGAAGTCTTGTGCAATCTTTGGTGGACGGTAGTTCGGTGAAGGTGTTGGAGAAAAGACTTAATAGGATTGAATCCATAGTGGACTACATAGTGACAATAGTAGCTAGAGTGGTGGATGTTTGCTTAGATAAGCAAGACATTAGATAAGCATTCAACTTGCATGGGCTAGATTTGATAGTACAGAAACATGATACAGTTGCAGAGCACCAACTAATCCAGGATATTTTCATCGTGACTTATAAAGAATTGCATTAAATGAGCATAAATTAAAGTGCAACATTAATGAAGGGAAAACTTAAAAATGAAGAGACATAAGCATCAGATCTGAACAAAAAAACTTGATAACAGAGTTCGTCCCTGGTGGACTACGTCTCCAGGGCCTGCTCTCAAATGGGTAGGCTCTTTCATTAACTCAGCAAAAGAATTTGGTAGATACATAAATATACCTCATTCTGAAATCAAGTTGCTGAAATAATGCTCAGATCATAAAATAGATAGCACCACTAAATTTTTGGCATCTAATTACCCAAAAATGAATGTCTCCATGCTCCAATATGACTCTGGCACTCCCAGGCCCAAGAAGAATTATGTCTCTGTTTCCATGCCCTCTACAACCTACAATGATGATAGTTCTGTCTCGAAATCCATGCCCGCGGGTCCATATGGTCCACGCCTCTCTTCCCTGGCTCTGGGTGTATTACACCTTTTAAATAATATCCATGGATGGATGTACCAAGAGGCACCCGTGGCACATTGGTTGTGGGTGAATTGGTTAAGGCTCGGGCATCGCTAAGGTTCTGGGGTCGANTGTGTGTGTGTGTGTGTGTGTGTTACAATATATTTGGTCTCCGCTACATTTAGCGTACTTGCTAGAATTCCTTCCAACTTACTATTAAAATTGGCATAGTCCGCCAGATTTGGCGGACCCTCCATTTAAAAAAAAAATGAAATTCATTCACGAGTTAATACTGGGTGTTTAGGGGGTGCCATGTGTTTCCCACTGATTATCCCACTTGTTTGATAATGTCATTGTCTCGTCAACCTGTACCTAACACGTGGTGCTTCCTGGGTGGTGCCACGTGGTGTCGCTTGGAGGTGCCACGTGGCACTTTTCTACTAGTCCACATGGACCCTTGAAAATCCCATTGGCAAGTGACACGTGGAAACTGTCAGTGCTACCACATGGCATGCTGACATCAACCTACCCTGTCATCTACTGACGTCAACAGTATGGATGATGATGTGGCTCCCTATTGACTAGCCCTATTTGACCGCGAATTTGACCGCGGATATCTTTCAAACCGTAACTCTGTTTGATGAGATGTTTGTGCCATTAGAAATATTGCAACGCACTCTTCACGATCATGCCATTTTCACTGAGTTTTGGGAAATCTGAATTTTTTTTCTTTCTCTGTCTGGTGGAGCCATTATGAGCGTTCTGAGTTGCCTCTATGAGTTCTGAGTTATTCTTAGCCTTTTCTAGATCCTTTTTGGATCACGCCTTCCCACTGAGAGATTTTTGGACCACTAAAATCTTACATCAATCAACATGTAAGTGAGGGGATTTCTCCCTCACTCTTTCCTTCTATATCTTCCATGCCTTGCTGGATTGTGTACCTTTCAGGCATACTCGAAGATAAGTAATTTCATTCATGCGTGAAGTCCTCAGTCTTCGATCTAGGATGACATATTCCTTTATCTGCTCTTTGACTATTTGGCTGACCTGCTGAACCCTCTGAATGAACTTGTAGGCTGCATCTCTCTCCTTGACATTTTTCCCATACTTTAAGTCCAAGGGGATCTTAGGTAAATACCCAAGACAAGTCTAAACTGGTGAATCCTGAGTGAAAGAAGACATGACTTGATCATACACAGGTTGGACATACAATAACTGATCATCCCATGACTTAGGATGCTTGTTGCAATATCCTTGAAGCAACTAGACCATTGTATTGTTTACCACCAATATCTGTCTATCGACTTGTGGATGGAAAGCAATGCTCCTCCCCATCATGGTGTCCATGAGCTGCCACAAATTTTTCCAATATTCTCCTAACAATCAAGACTCTCGACTGGAGGTAATGAATGTGAAAAACCTGAAACAAACCCTTACATACTGGGATAACAAAAGAGAAATATGCCTATCACACAACCTATCAACTACTACACCTAAGTAGACATGACTCATACTAGACATGGGTAATCCCCTTACAAAATCCACTGAAAAAATTTCCCAGGGATAAGAGGAAACAGGAAGTGGTGTGTACAGCCCTGGCCTTTCAATAGTGGGCTTACAAAAGTACAACATACATTCCTTTACAATAGTGGTTCAAATATTTTCCAGGCAAATTCCATCCCTGTAAATACATTACAATTCCCAAATTCCCGAGTAAAAATGAAACAAAAGATTCTTTAGTTACATGCACTTCCTTGTAGGAAGGAAAGCAAGGTTTACTCAAATGGTGGAGTAATTTGTCCTGCAAACAAAACTTCTTCGCCTGCAAACCTTGGAAGATCCCACATACATCTTTGAAGATTTCATCATTAGTATACCATCCATCATTATTGATATGAGCTAAGGGAACATTCATCAAAATAATAGATGTAATAGTAGGAGATGTAAAAAGCATGTTTGTCCTTATGTTATTGGTACTGGCACTGGTCTCAAACTTGCATGGTTTCTAAAGGTCAGGTAAGGCGAGCATTGGCACAATGTCGATCTTTAAAGTGACAAAGGTCTTCTGTTGGATTCCTTCCCACTGAAAGACTTGTCTCATCTCAAGCAATTCATTCTTATGTAAAGGATCAAGAGCATTAACAACATAAAACTTATCTTGGCATTCCCCTTTTATAATCGTGAGTACAAGATTCTTGTTAGTGTTTATAACTCTTTTTACTCGCCCTGAACTAACAAGTGTTGATTTGTCCTTTATGATGTGAGCTTTAGTGATGTATTCCAATCCATCTTTGACGCAGCCCTCCCAACCCACAGGTCGAAAGTCTACGCACACAGGATCGTTCTTCTTCCACTGGCCTGAAGAGCTCTCGGCAATTGGCTCTTCTATTTCCCTTTCAGGAAAATCTGCACCCACAGCAAAACCTCATGGAATTCCCCCTTCACGTTTAAGGAGATTGGACTTCGCGATTTGTGAATCCTGTAGTCAAGTGTCTTATCCCTCAGACCCCCGAAACCCGAATTACCAAAACTCCGATGTTCGGTCACCAAAATAAATCAACGGCTGTGATTCCCTGCTTGATCCAACAGTCAGCGCAATTTTCATGTATCGGGAGTTCGAGACTCTCGATACCAAAATCTCATGTCAACGCAAACCCCGAATTCCCGAATCCCAATATCAATTTTGGTTATTCAGCTTTCGCGAGTTGCGATGTCATGCAACTCTGCTCCATGACCTCCGAAATCCCAACTCTCTATTTCCTGAAATGCCGAAATGTCAAACTCGGACACGATTCCCGGCGCTGGCCCACAACTAGACTTTTCCACCTTTTCAGGACTTCACACTTCGCAACTTCGCGTGTCCTGATGCAAGGCTTTCAGGACTTCAACTCACAAAACCCTGAAATGGTCAATGTAATTGACTTCCACGTCGACAGTGCGCCACCTGTCCACCTTGCTGGCTTCTATGGCTCCACACAGTCCTTTCGGCCCTTCGGGACGTCGCACTTCGCAGTTTCGCAAGTCTTAATACAAATATTTCAGTCCTCCAACTCTCGAAAACCCGAAATGAAAATCCTCAGGTAAATCCAATGGCCCTTGTTGGCTTGGATCTATGGCTCTACCTCTCCTGATCTTGAACCCCTTGAAAACACTTGTCGTAACTCCCCTGCTACTCTGCGAGATTTGACGGCTCGTGGGACTTCACGAATTCTCCACGGAGAATTTCGACCGTGTGTTTCTCTTCCTTCTCAAGGACTTCTGCAACTTTTCACCAAAGTGTTTTTCCATGGAACTTAACCGCCTGCAACACAAACTTATGACGCCTTCTCAATGTTCCAAGGCACAAACTTCCTGTGCTTCTCTTCAACAATTTCGAAGGCTTTATCCTTCCTGAGATTTTTCCAACTCCGAGTCTTAAAGAAGACTCATGCACGAACTCCTTGCGGAAAATGCCTCAATTACTCCAAGGAATTGAAGTCCTTCAACTCTACGCACTCCCTGCAGCAGCAGTCTCTCAACACTTCACTCAAGTTACAAAACCTGAAACTCTACTCGGCCTGCGCACACCTTGCACGGCTCCTGTGCTCAAATTGCACTTCTGTGAGAATGAGAACAATTGTTATCTCTCCTGAGCTTTCAGAGATGAAATTTGACTTCTGTCAACGCATTCCTTGTGGAAAAACTCCACTGCGCTCCTTGCAGGAATTCTACTCACTCAGATAGAGAAACAATTGAAACTCATTCCTTACTCTTCCTCTCAGATTTCAAACATTCAACAAGAAAGCACTCATACATAGCATAAAATAAATTGCATGATAGAAAGAGTAAATGACCATGAACATACCATTTAGCATATGTATACAGAAAACAAAACACAACACCATGAATTTGAATCAAAGCTTTTCTATTAATTCAAATATTTGTACATGGGTGTCTTCAAAATACAATTCTCTACTCTCAAATCTGTATGCTCTATGCTCAATTGACATAATAATACAAAATGATACAATGAGGGTGTCTATATCCCATTTCCCTCTTGCGCTCTAAAACTGTCTAATTTAAGCATTAAATTCTATCTAATTTCATTAACTACTATAAATGCCTTCTACCTAGTATGGACGAGAGCGGATCACTCAAGGTTCTTTACAATATTACAAGTATGCCTCCACTTAATGACTTCATTAATGTTTCAAAACATTTTCAAAATTTGTGCTGGGTGCTTTTCTAGCTATCTTTTATCTCCGTGTTGGCTTGCTTAAGATGCTCTTGCATCAATCTTTTGTAATATGGTATTTGTTTTCCTTTCAAAAGAAGATAGCCTTCCTATCATACAGATAGGAAATCCCTAATACAATACCATAGACATCCAAAGGAACCACATCTAGATCCACTTCATCTATCATCTTACAAGAAATAGCAAACCTCAACCTACACTGCTTAGTGACATTTAACTTTGCTTTATCATATACCCAACTGAGAGGGTAAGGTTTATGGTGAGGTCTTGTGGTTAATTCCAATTTCTTAACAAGTGTCTCTGATATTAAATTGACTTGGGAACCCAAATAAAATAATGTGTCTATCTTCGTATCTTTCGATACAACTCTTATGTGTAATAGTGCACTTCTCCTTTTATTATCATCAAGTGATTCATTTAAAGAACTTGAACATGCATAAAATGAATCTTTACCTTCCATCCCAACTGTTGTGATCCTTTCTTCGTCATATGAATCGGAACCAAGATCATGTTGTACTGTAGCAATGGTCTTTGGCTTCCCCTTGCCTCCAAACTTCTTTGGCCTTAACTCTGGATGTAGTTTCCAACAATGTTCGCTATCATGACCAGTTTTCACACAATGGCTACAAGAGGGTTTTCCTTCTTCCTTTTTTGCTGCAGTTTTCCTCTTGTCCTTCCCATTTCCTTTCTCATTGAAATGGTTTTTAGAGTGCTTGAATGGATTTTTCTCCTATCCATTCTCACCCCTCCTTTCAAGGTGAGTGGCTTGCACACAAACTTCGTCAAGACTAGTGGGGTTAAACAATAGTAAAGTATGATGAATATGACTGTGAAGTGCACCAATATATATCATTAATGTTTCATAGGAATCTAAAGGAATGT
Source organism: Picea engelmannii (assembly GCA_009831015.1). NCBI lineage: Eukaryota > Viridiplantae > Streptophyta > Pinopsida > Pinales > Pinaceae > Picea > Picea engelmannii. The sequence goes on along the minus strand of ML792265.1, from coordinate 110,478 downwards.
TTAGTGCAAGTGCTTTCTTCCTAAATTCCTCTGTGAAACTTTGGATTGTTTGACCTTTACTTTTCCTTAAAGTTTTCCACTCCATCATTGCTTTATGTAAATACCCTAATGGATAAAATTGCTTCCTTATCACTGATTTAAATTCATACCATGAGGAAAGAAGATTACCACACTTACTTATGTCCTAAAGCTTGTTCTCCCACCATACGAGAGTGGTGCATTCCAACCGAAGAGAAGCCAGTTGCAATTTAACCTCCTCTTCATCAATATGTTGGACACGATGACAGTACACTTCAATCTGTCGGATCCAATTATCTAGCTTTTCAAAATTAACATCTCCATTAAACATAGGTAAATAAAATTTTACATCAAGCTTTAATAATGGTTTCTTAAAAAAGGCTTTACGGATAGAATGATGAGAATGATGAGAATGCTCACAGGAAGAAGAAATATAACTTGAAGGTGAAGAAGGAGGCTCAGGAGGATCTCCTCCATCCCCTTGGTTTACTAAAGTGTCATCATCTGCATGTGCTTCCTTTTTCTTTTCTTTCTTCTTCATCCTCTTCTCGTAATCTCCATAAATTCACTCGACCATTTCTGACATGTGATAAAAGACCATTTGAAATTTTTTTTCCTGTTCATCACGCTTGTCCTCTTCTGCCATTTTCTTCCTTATGGATACACAACCAACTTCGGGATTCAAAGTATTAAGAGTTCCTTGTTGAAATTACTAAGACAACTGAGAGGGGGGGTGAATCAGTTGTTATTGTTCTTAAACAATATTAAGTCTATTAAACCATTCTTAATCTTTCTTCAAGTGATCATCAATATTATGCAACATATGGACAACATAAATAATGAGCATCAATCACACATAACATATACACAGAGACAAATTTTTACGAGGAAACCCATAAAGGGAGAAAACCTCTTCTTCTTCGAAATGATAGGCAGTATTTTAAGTTTTTTACATCATCTATGTTTGAGCACCAACTCAAAGTGAGGCTACTACCTCTGTTTTACAAGCTCCAACTTGCTGAGAGCACCAACTCTCTGGTTTCTCTAGCACCCACTAGAAGGAAGCACCAACTCCCTGAGTGTTCCAGCACCGACTGGATGGAAGCACCTACTTCCACTTATACAAGCACCAACTTGTTTGAGAGCACCAATTATCTGGTTTCTCTAGCACCCACTAGAAGGAAGCACCAACTCCCTAAATATTCCAGCACCAACTAGATTTATACAAGCACCAACTTGTATACAAAAAACTCTGTGTTTTCCCGAGCACCACCCTGACACCTTGTTTTCTAGCCACAACTAGATGGAAGCTACAACTCCCAATATTCAAGCACCAACTCAAATATCAAAGGACCACAGTCCTCCCTAGCACCACCCTACCTCCCTGATTATAAATAAATGATTGAATAACCAATAACACAGATAAATCGATTCTTACCACTTCTTCTTTGTTTTGTAAATCTAGTCTGCTTCTAACTGTTCTGCACTTCTTCTCTTCCTCTGTTTGTTCTGCAATTCTTCTTTGCTTCAAGTTGTTTTACAATTCTGCTCTTGCTTCTGTCTATTCCTCATATGTTACTCATCTCTGAGTTTTATCTCACACTGTGCATACTGTCGGTCTCACACTGCGCATACTGTAATTTTCCCTTTCTTACAGTTCAACTCATTTTTCATTCAGAACGACAAACCACGCACAATCACTGCATGTTTCTTTTATACACTACAACCCCCTCAGGTACCCCTCAAATCCCTAGAACAACGCTTCAACAACTGAAACGCCAATCGTCCAAGAACCATGATTCAATTATGCTAACTGAATCGTAACTGAACAATTAATCATGAAGAGAAACAGTAGCCCTTCGATCAGATTTCCAAGTATCCAACACCGTTGGATTACAAGCACAGGGTCTCACGTTGATTTCGCCATTTCGTATTTTGGCATTTCGGCATTTTGGCATTCCTGTGGTGAAGAGTCTCGACTCTTCATGTTACAATCACCGAAAAGGAGCTTATCTTGGTGCTAGCTACTCCCTCTCACATGACCAGTGACGGTGACCACAACCTACATCAAAAGGTGTTTTCGCATTTCGGCATTTCGACATTCCTGTGATGAAGTGTTTCGACACTCCAAGTCACAAACCCCGAAATGATCTAAAGGTATTTCGGCGTTTAGGCATTTCTGTGTTGAAGTGTTTCAATGCTCCAAGTCATGAACCGCAAAATGATCTAAATGTATTTTTGCATTTCTCATTTCGGCATTTTGACATTTCTGTGATGAAGTGTTTCGACACTCCAAGTCACGAACCCCGAAATTATCTGAAGGTATTTTGGAGTTTCACATTTCGGTGTTTCGGCATTTCTGTGATGAAGTGTTTCGACACTCCAAGTCACAAACCCCAAAATGATATGAAGGTATTTCGGCATTTCGCATTTTTCAATTTCATCATTCTTGTCGTGAGTATCCTTGACACCTCCAACTCCCGATATCCGAAACTCCAAAATGGAGTTAGATCAACGGTCCACGATCTCCCTTTGATCAACGACTCAGATTAAGTCGCGGTTTCTCATTTCGCGATTTCATCATTCTTGTAGTGAGTGTCCTTGACACCTCCAACTCCCAGTATCCAAAACTCCGAAATGGAGTCAGATCAACAGTCCACGATCTCCCTTTGATCAACGACTCAGATTAAGTCGTGGTTTCGCATTTCGCGATTTCATCATCCTTATTGTGAGTGTCCTTGACACATCCAACTCCCAGTATTCGAAACTCCGAAATAGAGTTTACACTTTTGATCTTGCCATGTGATCATTTCATCATTCTTGTCATGAGTGTCCTTGACACCTCCAACTCCGGGTATCTGAAACTTCGAAATTGAGTTTATGCTTCTGATCTTGGCATGTGATCATTGTTGCGTTGTTGGTCTTGCCACTTTCTCTTGTTCATCATCGTCGGGCTCAGCTTTCCATCAACGAAAAATAAATACTTTGCCTTCTGTCTGCCCATAACAAATATGCCAACAATATCCCCCTTTGGCATTGATGGCAACCTTGAAGACACTACTCATAGCATCCTTACCATTACACTTTCTCCCCCATTGACATCAATGTAAAAGAAGTAACATGCTCCCCCTGAGCTATTGCAATACATACTCCCCCTGTCAACTATGAGCAACTTAGAAATACAACAGGTATTCAATAAGTACTCCCCCTGATCAGTTGAACAGATTAGATGAGAGAAGTTATAACCCCCAACTTTTTACGAAGATATCCAAAAGGGGTCATTGCTAACGGTTTAGTAAAGATATCAGCTATCTGTTTTGTGGAAGGAATATAATTTAGCTGAAAAACTCTGTTTGTAACTTGTTCTCTGAGAAAATGGTACTTTATTGGTATGTGCTTAGATTTTGAATAAAGTACATGATTCTTAGAGAGACTGATGGAACTGGTGTTATCACAGTGAAGTGGAATGGGAAAAGTGTAAGTTACCTTCAAATCTGCAAGAGTTTGTATCATCCATAAAATCTGAGTGTAGCAAGTAGTAGTAGAAATGTACTCTGCTTCTGTAGTTGATAAGTAAATAGATCCCTACTTCTTACTAATCCATGTTACCAACGAATCACCCAGGAAGAAGGCAACTCCACTGGTGCTCTTTCTCTCATCCACACAATTTTCCCAATATACATCTGAATAAGCAGTTAACTGAAAATTTTGATTTCTGGGATACCACAGACCATAAGTCATTGTTCCCTTCAAGTATTTGAATATCCTTGTGACAGCTACCAAGTGACTTTGTTTAGGAGCTGACTGATAACGACCTACCATTCCAACAGCTTACATTATATCAGGATGGGATGGTGTGATGTACAGAAGACTGTCTATCATAGAGCGATATGTCCTTTGATCAACATCACGTGAAATATCATCTTTACTGAGCTTGCAACCAACCACCATAGGTGTACTAAGAGGAGAGTAATCCTCCATCTGAAATTTCTTCAACATCTCTTTCAAATATTTTTCTTGAGAGATAAATA
>ML792265.1:93601-105226 GCA_009831015.1 Picea engelmannii | reverse complement strand
TTTGCTTTTAACCAAAGGGGGGGGGGGGTCCGGAATTGTTATTCTCCTCTGGCGGGTCCCTTGTCATACGTGGCGTCAGCCTATTGGTCCTAAAGTACCATCCCCATATGCTATCTGACAGCCCCCGTCACTCATGGACGTCATCTTCCACTTGTTCCACTTGCTCCCAAGTTGTGTCCCGTCCCATAATTGTTGTCAGTCCCCGAACCCTTTTCACTCATGACCAGCCCCTTATTGCAACTTTCACCTCCAATCCCTAGCAGCCACGTCACCCATCCGTATGTTTTGGCCACCGTCACCTCCCATCTCACCCCCAAGTGGCCCGTTGTCCATTTATTACTGGATAACATACCCGTTATCTTGTTGACCTGTCTCCCGCGCCCAACCGACCCAGTTTTAAATAAAACTACCGTTATTCCCCCTTCATTCACTATTCATCCATCGCACCATAAAATTTACCTCTTACTCTTCCATTGCATTTCCGTCACCTTCATCCACAGTCAGTCAACCCCACTAACTCCGTGTTTATTGTAGGTACTTTTGCAGAGATGGCGCCAAAGCCAAGACAAGCAGAAGGAGAGACGAATCATTTTCTCCCGCCTCCCGTCGACCTGGACAAAATACCATTGGTCGACAAAGATAGATTGATCGCTGATACCAAGTGTGATTTCAATTTTTCAGACCTCCAGTCATGGCTCTGGGAGGTTTTCCTGGACCAGAGCGATGAAATTGGGCTCTAGGAGTCCAATTTACCCCTTTACCTTTTTCCCCAGATCCACCACTTTCCCGAATTCTCCCTTAAATGCCAAGCTCATTATATTCCCGACCAGAGGGCCGTCATCTCCTCATCCGGAGATGCCCTGTTTTTCATCACGCCCGAAGACATAGACCAAATGATGCAAATTCCCCGTGATGATTCTGCTTCTCCTTTCAACCTAGAAATCCTTACAGAGTTGTATCAAAAGAAGACTTTTCCCCAGAGAGCTCAAATATTCGATTTGTTCCTTCCCACTTCCACTCAATTCCCTTCCACTAATCCCCCTTACCCATCGTCCATGTTCTCAACCAAGGGAAACCAGGTCATTTCCTCCCTTTGTGCTTTGTTAGGGTACTATTCTGACCAGTGGGTAGATGAGCCCATTCTGGGTTTTCTATCCATTTTCTCCACTGATGAAAAACCCACCACACAATTTGATTTCAGCACCTTCTTGGCCAACAATATTCATGAACAGTTCGTGAATTTTGGCACGGAAGGCATGTTCAGATACTCATCTATATTGGCCTACATGTTTTTTTTCTATCAAGCAGATAAATTCAGTTTTTCTATGCAGAAAATGGACGCAGATGGAAGGCCTCAGCCAGTCACAGCATGGACCTCTTTGTTGAAGCATAACTCCACAGAGTATAGCTTCAAGGCATTCATTGATCATTTCTACCACCCTATGGTAAGCATGTTGAGTGGCAGGCCCGAGCCACGAATAAACGACGAAGTCCAGATAATTTTGCATCTCTCAGACAGCGCAAAGACCGGGGACTGGTACCTGTATCAAAACCACACCGAGATCAGATTTTTCGAGTGCGAATTGGCACCCTACAAGCTGCCAAAGTATGTGCCTATAATAATCTTTGTGTTAGAGTATATAAGACAGATCATGAATTCAGATGACATCCATTTTGTATCCCTGAATAAAAAGAAGCAACTTAGAATCAAGGGGAAGATTGGCTCTTTCATCTGCAACAGTCAAGGTGTCGGGGAAGAAGCTGACAGAATGTTGAAAGAAATGAAATTCTTTATGAGTTTCCCATGGCACTATGATCCATGTGGGATCATTTCAGAAATGCGGGCGAAAAATAAAAACATCCCGTATGTTCATGAGTCCAAGCCCGAGATCAAAAAATTTGCCAATCAGACAGTGTGGGTGCCTGACACCTTGATCAAAGTGGAATAGCAAGTTCCCCCGACCACTGTGCCTCCAACGACCACACCATAGGTCCCTAAGGAAAAAAGGCCTCGACAGGATTCATCTCCGCCTGTCACGGAGGTATCTTCTGAAGAGTTCCAGTTGCACACTAAAAGGCCCAAGATAGTCTCAGTTCTAGGTCCAACTGGAGAAAAAGATGTTCTGCCTACCATAGTGACTAAGTCTATGATTCTGCCCTTCGGTTCGATCATTCATAAAGAAATAACCCCAGTAGTACCAAAGAAATCCACAGACTCCCCACTAGACACTCAGCCAGGCAACATTGGGCCCAAGTTGAGCATTTTCGAGAAGTATGAGATGATTAAGAAAAAGAACCAGACCCTCACCAGCAGTACTTATGCTCAGTTTCAAAAGCAGATGTCAACGACACAGCACAGGTTGTTTTCTGCATTTTACACAGAAAAGGGCAGGATGCACATGGCCTTTCTCCAGGTGCAAGTACCAGACCCCAAACTGATTACAGATTACAAGAGAGCCACCTTCGAATTCCAAACGAAGGATGTGCACCCAGCAGATTAGATGGATCTGCACAAGCAGACAGGGGAAATGGTATTCCATACGTTGTTGCATGCTTTCGCTTCAGCAGCCAAATTGCAGGTGTCGCTCAACAATTCTCAAACGCAGCTCAAGATGGAAAAAATGTCGTCCTTTGCAAAGGACAATAGAATTAAGACTTTGGAGGAGCTGGTCCTCAAGATCAGCTATGATCCTTCAAACATCAAAGCTGCAGAGGAAATGATAAAGAAGAAAAATGTAGACATCGCTTCCTTGAGGAAACAGCTGAAGCTCCCTCCCACAGAGGACTCGCAGGCGAAGGAGATAGTAGAGAAAGAAGGCGAGAAGGACGAAATGCTCAAGCTGCTCATGGAGCAGAACACCCAGCTCAAAGAAATGGAAGCGGAGATGGAGAAACTGCTAAAGGAGAAAGAGCAGTTGAAGTCTATGGAAGCCATTCCATTGACTGCAATCCCAATCTCAGGGACAAGCACAACACTAGTGACAGCAGTCCCCTCCACAACTCCAGCGACATCTCAGGAGAAGACAGCAAACCTCACCAAATCCATGGAGAAGATGAACATGCAAGAGATAGAGATCAACAGGCTTAAAAAGGAAGTTTATAACCTCCAGGAACTCAAGAATTATTTCTAGACCAGTCTCTCTAAGGAAAAGTAGGTAACTGAGAAGCTCAAGAAAGAGCTACAACAGCTCCAAAAGAAAACAGTAGCAGGGAAGACTTTGGCTGAGGTCAAAGAGAATATATGGACAGACATCACAAAGTCCATCAATGAGATATGTCCCATGATCCAAATTATGTTTGAACGGAATGAGTTGGTCCAGAGGAGAAAACAAGCTATTGAGAAAATCAGAATAGAGTTGGGAGACAGGCCAACACAAGCAAACAAGATCATCAAATTCCTCAATTCTAAGACCAGAGAAGAGCTAGAAGAGCTGAAGATAGAAGACAGAAGAGAGACCATCCTTGAGGTCAAAAGGGTGTTGACCAAGAGGGGATTAATGCTGCAGCTCGAAGAAAAGGTTCAGGTCATGGACCAGGGAGTTCAAAGGTTCTTCAATAAGATTGAGGACCTCCAGAAAAAAGGTCTCCCCGGTCTGAAGGTCATTAATGATAAACTAATGACACTACCAGATTACAAAAAAAGATTGGCTGGGGTGTCTAAGGACAGTTCTAAGTTTACAGGGATTCAAGGGAGCAGCATTAGTAAGGCTTTCCTAGATGCCCTTCAGTTGGACATCAGTATCCAACACGAGATTCGATACATATTCCTCACCAAGCCTACATTCGCCAAATATACAGAAATGGACGAAGTGTATCGAAGACTGCTCAAAGTCATTGTGCCTAGTCATATTAGATGGGAGGAACTCTGCGATCTACTCGATTAGAAGAGGAGTTGTCCAGGTCCAGTCACCTGCCTAGTCAGATGAGGTCATTCAAAAGGCTTCATCAACGGTCTACCCAGAATTTCCGCGTGCAGTTGCACCAAGTCATCAAGCAATTTGATTAGTTAAATTAGTTAGGCTAAAAATAGAATTAGCACGTCCTGATCAGTTATGACAGGAACACTTGAAATTTAAGTTATAAATACTTCACCTTTCGAAGTATTGGCGGTTGTTGATTTTCACACCCTGACGCTATCAGACTGTACTATTTTTGAAGAGATCTGCCATTAATAAAAAAGAGGCACTTTTACAGGATTCTTGCATGTATTCACTGGTGATGTTTATTCTCTAAGTTGAATGTTATTCTTTCTTTGTGATCATTTTTTTTTCTAAAACTAATATTTAAGAGTAACGCATGTTGTAGGATTTATCTTAGATACCCTGTTTCCGATTCTAAAGATTTTAATGTTTATCTTCTGATGTTTTCAATTAAGAAATTCTTAACTGCTTCTTAGTTGATTTTATCTTTCTAATCTTTTCTTCTGTCCATCATTTAAGCTACTAAAATATCCAGTGAGTATATCATCTCGCCCTGTGAAAGTCTTTTTTCTCATTTCTGGCAGTATTTCATATTTAATTAAATACAGACCCCATAGCCCAATGGAGGTGTAGACTGTCTCAACCAATTCAAAAACACTTTGACAACAAAACCTACAGATTTCTTTACCTAGCCTAATATTTTAAATGGAAACATAGCTAAATCATATAGAGAGATCCCTCTCTAAAGCTGGAAGGGCTAGATCCCAGCTTTAAAAGCGGTTGGATAAAGTTACCTTTGTAGATTTCTTCTTTTTCAACCTCTAGGAAATTTACCAAGGGCTAACATAATGGCGACTCCACTGGGGAAGAACTTAAAAAATTGATAATTTCATGTTTTCTTTCCCCTAAAAAGAAAGTTCAAATTTGAGAATAAAGTAATGTTTAGAGGTTGATTAACTCTGTACATATTATTTTCAGACTCGCAAAATTAAAAAAAAAATATATATATATATATATATATAACCAAAAAGAGTTTTGGCTTCCAAGAAAGTTCACACTCGCTCTCATCCAAAACCAGAACCCGCGTTAGTGGTAGATAACCCTGAAAAGTTGCTCAGGCGAAAGATCTTAGCTCCCGTTTCAGTGAGTCATATTCCCCTTCATAAGTTTCCTTTCTTTTCATAGAAACCGACTACCTCTCAAAACCTTGACCTCTATAATTTTCCACAGTGAAGTTTGGTTAGAACACGGTCTGACAGTTTTGTGACTGAAATCATCTTTGACCCAATTGTGTTGCAAACTCGAACCCCCGAAGTTTTGTCTCCCATGACTAAACCGCAGATCACTCTCTCAGTACTATCCAGTCCCTCTTCGTCCTCGTCTTCAGCTGCTACCTCGCCGATCATCCAGGTTGGTGTCCCACCTCCTCCACCCATCATGGCAGCACGATACGCTCCTTTGGTGTTGGTTGTGCCACTACATGCCATGCCCCAAGACTATCAAACTAGACTTCCACAGTTCGATGCAACAGGACCTTTAAACGCCCAACAACATGTTGACAAAATGAATGACTATTTTGACCTGCAAGAAGTTGATGAGGCTGACGTTCAAATGAGATTGTTTGCCCAAAGTTTGACAGGAGAGGTCAAGAAATGGTTCAAAGATTTACCTGCCACCTCAGTTCCTGATCTTGTCGCTTTTCAAAGGAGTTTTCTTGATAGATGGGAGGTAAAGAAAAACCCTCTCCAGATATTGTTAGAATATGACAATATAAGAAGAAATCAAGGTGAGACGGTACAAGATTATTGCACCCGTTTTAATAACCTGTACAACGCAATTCTAGCTGAAATCAAACCTCCACAGGGCCTAGCGTTGATAAAATTCCCTGATGATTTTGATGCTGATATGTCATACCAATTAAAAGAAAGAAATTATACCACCTTGGCAGACATGCATAAAATTGCTATAAGTGTGGAGGCCAATCTGTTGGCAAAAAGGGCACGCCAAAGGTCAGAAAGGAGAGTCACAATTAAAGAAGAACCTTCTACGTCAAACACAGATTCCAAATTGGATTCTTTGACCAGAGCAGTGGAAATAATGATGGAAAGACTTACTGTTTCAGACATAAATCCTCCAATAGAAAACCCACCAGCTCCCCAGGTTCGGAATCCCAAATTCAGGAGAAACCCTCCTCAAATCAGACAGAGAGATCCTAGGGATCAAAGAGAGCAGAGGGGCCCAGAATAGCAGATCAGACCACCCCTGCAAGAAAACTATGTTGATGAAGGAGGGGAAGTGATTGAGGAATTGGAGGACACTCACATCAACCTCATGGGCATTCATGACAATGAAGCTATTTTCCTTACCCAAGAAGAGCAGGAACTCTTTCTTCTCAATCAAACTAAAGTAAGTGAAGAAGTTGAAGATGCAAAACAACAGGCCTTTGAAAATGCTATTTTGGAGGTACACCGTCAGTACAATCTACAGAGTAAGAAGACAGAAGGGAATTCCCCAAAAAAGACGACTGAAACACAGAAGGTGGTCGAGACTAAGAAGACCCCTGAGCCATCTGTCGAGAATGCTACTGCTAAGAAGATCCCTGAGAAGAGTAATGTCAATGCTCCCGTGAAGAAAAAACTCACCATTCTGAAAAGGCCATCACAGCCCGAGGTTTCACCTATTAATCCCCCGAGTACTTCTGAGCCGAAGAATATGGTGGACAAACCAGACCTGATGAGCCAAGGCAGAGCTCCTACACCCTTTAGCCTTGAGGGGGAATTAGCAAAAATAAAAATTCCCATCCCACTTACAGAGTTGATGAACAGTGGCGGTTATCGTTCACAGGTGATTAAAGCACTGGCCATTGAACCTGACATAAGCACGAAGGCCTTAACCATTGGATCAGAAAGTCACTCAGACACTATGAACCTTACTGATGATAGACCCAAGATTCTTTTCGGACCTGAAGTAGATGGTCAAGATGATACTGGTGAGGTCGCTCCTTTTTACATCAATCTGAACATACACGACTTGATCTTGCATAATGCTATGCTGGATTCGGGTGCCTCCCATAATATGATGCCTAAAGCAGTAATGGAAAAACTGGGACTGGAGGTCACCAAACCATACAAGGATTTACACTCATTTGACTCCAACAAAGTTAAATGTATTGGTTTGATCAAGGACCTATGCATCACCTTAGTTCAGATTCCTACGAAGAGCATGGTAATGGATGTGGTGGTTGCAGACATCCCGCCGAAGTATGGAATGTTGCTATCTCGGTCTTGGGGGGCGAAGTTGAAAGGAACCCTACAGCTGGATATGTCTTATGCCACTATCCCAGTGTTTGGGCAACATAGGAGGCTATACAGAGAAACATTGATGAAGTACATGGTCAGTAGCCAAGAAAAACCGCACATCTATCCCCTCTACTCTGCACATTCCGATTTAGATTCGTTCATCTTGTACAATGATGGGGACATGGAAGAGAAAGATACTCAGCTGATGGAAGACACATCTAGTCAAGATGAAGGCCTAGAAAGCATTGAGGTAGCAAAGATGAAGAACGTAATAACTGAAGATTTACCCGCTGATTTCTGGAGTATGGATTTTGATGGAGCCGTGAGAAAAGAAGGAGTTGGAGTAGGAGTCTGGTTGCACAATCACAGAAACAGGTACTCGGAAAATCATTCTTACAAATTAAATTTCCAGTGCACTAACAATATTTCCGAGTATGAAGCCTTGATGCTCGGTCTGAAGCTTTTGAAAAAGGTTGGTGCTAAACAGATTATGGTAAGAGGTGATTCTGAGTTGATAATAAAGCAAATTAAAGGTGAGTATGCCGCGAAACACCCTCGTCTTAGAGCTTATAGGAATGTTGTTCTTGATGCCTTGAGGTGTTTTACTGAAGTTGACTTGCAGGTAATGTCGAGGGGACAGAATATTCTGGCCGATGGATTGGCTACGTCAGTAGCCACCTGTAAGATTCCTTTTCCCCCGACTCGCCCATATACTATTGAGGTGAAATGCAGACCGACAGTTCCCGACAATATCAGGTACTGGAAAGTGTTTGGTAATGATGATCAGATCGAAGACTTTCTGCAATGTAAAAACAAATTTGAATGTACAAATATAGATTTAGAGAACGAATATGAAAATGTAAATAATTCTGATTTTGAAATTGATAGTATAAATACCATAGATTCAGGAGAAGTAGGCGATGACGAATTGGGTACTGACGTTTTACAGTTGAAAAGAAATGTTTTTCCTAGAGGTCTTGTTCCTTTAGAAGACTTGTTTGACAATGACGACGTAGCCAAAAAACCAAAAATAGAAGCCCATGGTCAAGAAGTAGAAGACTGTAATATAGGGACTGAAGAGAAACCCAGGATGGTCAAACTGTCCAAATCATTACCCCCAGAACAAAAACTCAAATATATTGAGCTGTTCAAAGAATATTCGGATGGCTTTGCCTGGGGCTATGAAGATTTGAAAGCCTATGATACCAGCATCATACAGCATAGGATTCCAATAAAAGAAGACCAAAAACCGTTTAGGCAGAAACTTAGGAGGATAAATCCCAAGTTGCTCCCTCTGATAGAGAAGGAAATCAAGAAAATGTACGATGCCAAGATCATAGTTATGTTACGTTTCTCCAAGTGGGTCTCTAATTTGGTCCCTACATGTAAGAAAACCGGGGAAATCAGACTCTGCATAGATTTCCGAAATCTTAATAAAGTATCCCTGAAGGATAATTACCCCTTGCCGAAAATGGACCACATCCTGCAAAGGGTTGTCGGGTCCAGTCGGATATCTCTGTTGGATGGTTTCTCATGCTACAACCAGCTCCTAGTTCACCCAGACGACCAAGACAAAACTGCTTTCACCACACCATGGGGCACTTTCATGTATGTGAAGATGCCTTTTGGTCTGATGAACGCAGGAGCCACATTCCAGAGGGCAATGGATATCACCTTCATGGAAGAGTCGGGTAAATTTATTGTCGTCTATTTAGATGATGTAACTGTGTTTTCTCAATCTGATGACGAACACCTAAGGCACCTCAGACGAGTTTTCGAGAAATGCAGGAGGTTTGGGATTTCTTTAAATCCTAAGAAGAGTCTTTTTGGGTTAGAAGAAAGCAAACTGCTGGGACATATCATCTCAAAAGAAGGAATCAAAATAGACCCCAGGAGAATCGAGGCCATACTAAAATTAGAACACCCAAGAAACCTCAAAGAATTACAGTCTTTTATCGGAAGAATTAACTTTCTACAAAGATTCATTCCTAATCCGTCCGAGCTCCTTAGAAACATTACAAACATGCTTAAAAATATGTAAAAATAAAGTGGGACTCAGAGTCTAGACAGTCCTTCGAACAAGTCAAACAGGCACTCACAGAAGCCCCAGTTTTGATTAGTCCTGATTTTACTAAAGATTTCTATCTCTTTTCTTTCGCATCCGAACATACTATAGAAGCGGTATTACTGCAAAAGAACAATGAAGGGTATGAACAACCCATAGCTTTCTTTAGAAAATAATTAAGAGATGCTGCTCTGAATTACAAGATCATGGAGAAGCAAGATTTTGCTTTTGTAAAAGCCATAAAAGACTTTAGGGTCTACATTCTTCATTCCCACACCATAGCATATGTTCCGAACGTTGTAGTAAAAGACATTTTGACACAGGACAACCCTGATGGAAGAAGGGGCAAATGGATTGCTGCCATTTTAGAATACAATATAGAGATTAATCCCACCAAACTAATTAAAGGTCAAGGCCTTGCTAAATTAATGGTTGAATCTAACTTCCATCCTCTTGACATAAATTTTCTAGATGTGGCAGGTGAACAGGGCGAGATGGTGACTCCAAACGTGAGAGAGGTATTTCTAAACTCTCCATGGTACGCAAACCTTATTTTCATTTTGAAAAATTTACAAGCTCCCCCTGGTTTGACTAAGACTAAAGATAGATTTTTGAAGTTGAAAGCTTTGAAATTATGTATTCTCGAAGGCAATTTGTATTGGAAAGATCTTGCAGGCATTTTGTTAAATGTTTTATTAAAATATGAAGCTGATAAAGTGTTGCAAGAGTTTCATGCAGGAGAATGTGGGGGCCATTTGAACTGGAAGGTCACAGCCAACAAAATACTCAGAGATGGATTCTATTGGCCCACCCTATTCACCAATGTGCATCAGAAGGTAACAGCATGTCACCAGTGTCAACTGTTTGAAGGAAAAAGGAAACTCCTTCCTCTACCTTTGAAACCGATCTCAGTTGAGGTCCCTTTCCAGCAATGGGAGCTCGATTTCATTGGAGAAATACATCCCCCTTCTTCAGGCTAACACAGGTGGATTCTTACTGCCACCGATTATTTTACCAAATGGATCGAGGTAGTACCAAGTAGGCAAGCCACTGACTCTGTTATTATCAAATTCCTTGAAAATAATATTTTGTCTCGTTTTGGTTGTCCTAGAAAGATTATAACTGACAATGCAGCTGCCTTTCGGTCGAAGAAACTCATAGATTTATGGAACCAGTATCACATTGGTTTGGGGCATTCCACAACCTACTACCCTCAGGGGAATGGGTTGGCAGAATCTTCAAACAAAACTTTGGTAAATATCATCAAGAAAACATTGCAGGAAAAAAAGAAATCATGGCACAATAAGTTGGTGTTTGCTTTATGGGCTGACAGGCTGACCACCAAAAGGTCAATTAGTATGTCACCATACCAGCTGGTCTATGGTACAGAGGTAGTTTTCCCAACTTCTTTAGGAGTCCCTGTCATAAAGTTGCTTCAAGAGGTACAAGCTGAGCCAAATGACTCACAGAGAAGGATCAACTAGATGATCCAATTGCAGCATACTAGAGAAGAGGTTTTCAACAAGACTCAGGTAGTCCAAGGAAACATCAAGAAAATCTTTGACAAACGAACCAAGGAAGATAATTTCGAGTTAGGAGATTTGGTGCTAAAATGGGATGCCAGAAATGAAGACAAGGGAAAGCATGGAAAATTTGACAATCTGTGGACAGGTCCATACATGATCTAGGATTTCAGGGGAGACAATGTTTTCTTGCTAAATAACGCTGATGGGTTAGATCTGCCAAGAGCACCTGTGAATGGCAGAATGTTGAAACATTATGTCCCACCTCAGTAGAGATCTTTCATTCTCCATTGTATATACCATCTTTATTTTTATGTTTCACCTGCATTTTCTGAGTGAGGAAACATTAGTCAGTTGGTTGAAGCCCGAAGAGAAGGCCCTAAGCTGTTGACCATTGTTTCTCCAATTTTTGAGAATAAAACCAACGAAGGCTGTCAGACAGAAATTTTCAGAACGAAAGGAACCAGGATTCTTGGCACTTCACAGGGAAAGTACCATCCCCAGGTGGAGCCCCTGTTATCACCCCATAAGTTATGGGAATCAACTGGTGACTGGGATATTATCTGTCTCTAGTATTTTTGTTGACAAATGATTTTTCATTCTGCAAATAATTTGAAAAGAAAAAAGAAAAGAAAAAAGAAAAAAGAAAAGGAAAAAGAAAAGAAAAGAAAAATAAAAAGAGGGCATAAAAGAATTGAAATAAAACCCCCATGCAATAATAGTAACTTGGTCATACCTTTCAAGCATGGCCAAGTTATTTTTAAATTTAATGTTGATAGGGTAGTGAATGATTTGGCTAAACAGTTTAATCTTAGCCA
>ML792265.1:35694-63525 GCA_009831015.1 Picea engelmannii | reverse complement strand
TAAACTAAAACTTTAAAGTTAAAATAAAAAACAAAAAATTCAAAAATATATATTTTAAAAACAATATTTAAATGAAAACAAAACAATTTTAATAAAATCAATAACAGAGTAATAAGAAGAAAATTTTAAAACCAATTTTAAAATAAACTTCTAAACAAATTTTGAAAAATAAAAAAGCCAAAAAATAATAATAATAATAATGAAAAACAATTTTACAATACAAAACCTATCAATTTTAATTGAAACTAAAGTAAAAAAAATAAAAAATAAACAAATTTAATGACATTTAAAACAAACAAAAATAAAATACAATTCTACAATTGATATATCATAAAATTTTAATTACCCCAGATGGGGTGCCACATCAAACAGACTGGCCACGCGGTGGAGAGCTTGGAAGAGCCTTAAATACAAGCCATCGGCTCCCATCTCCTCACCATTAAGATGGGACCAAGCCCGAGCAGCCAATCCCATGGGAAGAGGCCTCTCACACGCGTGAAAAGGACGCACGCACAGGACACTAGGGGGATAGCCTTAATGGCTAATCCTCTCACGATCACCCTCACGTTTATCAGTGGTTCTGGACGGGATACAATGCATTTTGAATTCGAACAGTCGAAGTCTGAAATTTATGAGCGCTGGTGCTAAGCTAGCCACCGAGTTGGCGTTCTGGTTATAGTTCTGATCATACACATGACGAGGGAAAGAGGCCAGCCTCGCAGAGGCACAACGTGGTATGCATTTGATGCTCGCAGGAAGAGACAACATAAATTTGAGAGGGCGTTGTCCATAGCTCAGACGCAAAGAACCCACAAGACCAGAAATCCTAGGACGCCTCCCATGGTCTATGTGGAGGAGAATATTGTTCTGGAAGAACACATCCAAGTTCCTTCGAAACATCTCCTCTTCACTATTCCTGATAATTGGAATCCACCAACCTACTTTCCGGGCGAAGCCAAGCCACGAGCCGCAGAGATGCTGCACAGTCACAAGGAAGACGACCCAACAGAGGAACCCACCACTTTCTATGTCGAAGAAGAAATCCTGGATGATGTGCATGCGATGACGACTTCAGCAGAAGGTAATTCTCAAGGGAAGCGAACCACCAGGAAGCTCAACGAGGAAAACAAGACTGGAGAAACGTGTTGAAATAATGTAACTACAAAGTGTATTCTTATTATTATTTGATATATTATTAATTGGATCAATCCCCATTGTGGATTGATCATGTCGGCTATTGTAAAAGGACCAAATCCCCTTTTGTGGATTGGTCATAATGTAATTGTAAAAGGAAAAAGAAGAAGTCGACCCCAGAATATATCAAGAGGCCCCAAAATATAATAAAGGTGGTTATAACCACCCATATTAAGAGGTCAGCTCTACCAGTGAAGAGACACTTCACACATTCCAGATTAGTATAAATAAGGAGGCTAGCGCCTCACTTAGACACACAACTCACTTGCTCATTGAGAGACAAGTTTCAGAACTACAGTTGGAGAAGAAAGAGAGAGAGTGGTGCGTCTTTGGGAGAGGATATTCTATATTAGCTTAAGTTATCTCTTGGCATTGTATTGGCTATCTATAATAAGGAAGTTTTGTTGGGTTTTCTTCCCCTAGAGGGTTTCCCAGGATAAATGTTGTTTTTCTTGTGATTGTGTATTTATCACTGATATTGTCTTATGTTGTTGTTATCTATTGAAATGAAAAGAACTATAATAATGGCTTAAACATTAACATGGTATCAGAGCCAAGCTGAAGAAAGCATCTTTCACAAGAGTGAAAAACGTCACTATTGTCGTACATGCAGATTATGGATTTTTGATGGTGAATATTTTTAGCCCTAAAACCACCTAGAAAAGTGCACCCTCCCCCAAGGATTACTTTGGCACTCTCAACACACATTTTTCAGTGGCTAGATCTCCCGGAAAGTGAAACCCTAGTTTCACAAAGTACCAGAGGTACCAGAAAACCGGTGTACCAGAAGTACCAAAAGTACAAGAGTACCAGAGTACCAAAAAACTAGAAGCACCAGTCTAGAAATCCGCAGATCAAGTTTGGAGGAGAAAAATTAGATCCAAACACACCAGGCTACCTGCCTCAGCCAATCACACCTCCTGGTAAGTTTAGAATTTGATTTTGAGCATTTTCATTTTTTGATCATTTTCCTAGCTCCAGGTAAAAGATGTCTGCAAGCACTAAGCTTGTTGACAAGCTGGAAGGTGTGGAAAACTTTCATGCCTGGAAGTATAGCATTGGACTCGTTCTTAAAGAGAATGACCTAGCAAAATTCGTCAAAGGAGAAATTCTAGAACACGACAATGCTGCAGAAAAAGCCAAGCATCAAAAGGACACAATCAGGGCCAAAAGAATCATTGCAGATTCAATCAAAGACCACCTGATTCCTTGTGTGTCATCTAAGAAGACTCCAAAATAAATGTTTGATGCCTTGACCAGACTGTATGAAGGAAAGAACATAAACTGGAAGATGAATCTAAAAATTCAACTGAAGAATACAAGGATGCAGAAAGGAGAAACAATTCAGGAATATTTCTCTAGAATCTCAGAATTCAAAGAACAGTTAGAAGTGATTGGAGATACCATAGACGAATACGAACTCATAATGACGGCCCTAAATGGTCTCACAAGACCTTGGGATGCATTCATCCAAACGATATGTGCCAGAACGGAGAAACTGAAGTTTGATAGTCTATGGGAAGAATGCATCCAAGAAGAAACAAGAGTAGCTAACCATGAATCGCAACTGGCAAGATATGATGATCAAGACCTAGCTACTCACACCAAAAGAGGAAGGAAGAAACCCTACTTCCAAAAGGAGACTCATAAAGAGCCTCAACCATCAAACAAATTCAATAATAAAGAATCTCATCCAAGGAGATTTCAGAAGAAAGGACAACGAAGGGAAATAGATTACTCATCTGTACAATGCTACCATTGTGATAAGATGGGACACATTGCGAAATTTTGTCCATCCAAACAAGAAGAATACAAGAGAAAACATAAGAGGCACCATGCCCATGTAGTCGAAGATGAAGAGCCACCTACAAAGATGATAAGAGAGCAGATCAAAGACCATGTCTTAATCTTGACCCTATTAGGATCTGTAACACTTGGAGAGGACACTTGGCTCATTAATAGTGGTGCATCCAAGCACATGACAGGACAAAGAGACATTCTCTCTTGTATCTCAGAAAAGAAGTTTTCTCAGAAAGTGACACTTGGAGATGATTACCAATATCCCATCAAGGGAGTGGGAGAATAAAACTACAAAATAAATTCATGGAATTCACTAAAGATGAAGGATGTACTATATGTACCAGGTTTGACTAAGAACCTACTCTCCATTTCATCTGTAAAAAATAAAGGCTTCAAAATTGCCTTTATAGATGGAGAAGTTCTTATGTGGACTAAAGGAGAAACCTTAAATGAAGCAATTATCATTGGAAGTGAAGAAAATGGCTTGTATAAACTAAAGGATCACTCAGAGGCTGTCATGACCCACACCATTGAAAACTCATGTGAACTTTGGCATAGAATATTAGCTCACATCAACTATAAGGCACTACCATACACATGCAAGGTGGTCATAGGTTTACCAGAACTCAAGGTTGACCATGAAGGCATATGAAATGGATGTGCACAAGGGAATAACATCAAGAACCCTTTTCCGAAGAGAGACAACAAAGCAGAAGGATTCCTAGAGCTCATTCATTCAGATGTATGTGGCCCAATGCCATCGTCCTCCGTTAGTGGGTATGTATATTATGTATCATTTCTTGATGATTATTCTCGTAAGACCTAGGTATATTTTCTTAAATCTAAAGATGAAGTGTTCATCAATTTCAAGGAATTCAAATCCTTGATAGAGAATCTTTCTGAAAGAAAGATTAATATACTCAAGTCAGATAATGGAGGATAATATACCTCAAAATATTTTGTGAACTTCTGCAAAGATGTTGGGATCAAGAGGGAACTCACTACTCCCTATAATCCCCAACAAAACGGTGTAGTTGAATGAAAGAACAGAATGATAATGGAAGTTGTGAAGACTATGATCCATGATCAAGATCTTCCTATGTGTTTATAGGCAGAAGCAGCAATGGAAGCTGTATATGTGCAGAACCGATTGTCCCATAGTGCGCTTGGTCTCAAGACCCCGGAAGAGATGTTCACCGGAAAGAAGCCAGAGGTAAGCCATCTCAAAATATTTGGCTTCCCAGTATTTATTCATATATCGAAAGAGAAGAGAAACAAGTTGGAACCTTCAGGAAATAAGGGAATATTTGTGGGATACTGTGAGGTCTCCAAGGCCTTCATAATCTATATACCAGGTCATCATCACATTGAGATTAGCATGGATGTGACCTTTGATGAAGATGCAACGCTCAATAAATCAAGAAGATGCCAGCTTGAAGAAGTATATGAAGAGGAACCTGTAATCCCCAGAACTACAATGAGGGAGGTTCCCATAGCCGCAGAACCAGTGAGGAAAGTCATAACTTCCCCTGATGAGGAAAATCTAGAAGACCATGATATATTAGAAGTTCAAGAACCTCCTTAGATGATGATCCTCCATAAAAGAAATCCATCTTGGGCTAGAGAGCTTATTCAAGATGGAGAGAAGTATGGTGTTCCTGAAGGAACTACGAGGCAGGTGAAAAGACAAAAGCCATTCTCCAATTATACGGCTTTGATGTGTGATCTTCTAGAGGAGGAGCCTACCTGCTTTGAAGAAGCCATTCAGAGGAAAGAATGGGCAGATGCCATGACAGAGGAATACCAATCCATAATAAAGAATGAATTGTGGGAAATAGTTCCCAGACTGAAGAGTAAAGATGTGGTATCCTCCAAATGGCTCTTCAAAATAAAACATATTGCTGATGCAAGTATTGAGAAGTATAAAGCAAGATTTGTCTCTTGTGGATTTTCTCAAAAGGAAGGTATTGACTATGAAGAGACATTCTCTCTTGTAGCCAGATACACTTCAATTAGAACCATCATAGCTCTTGTAGCTAAGATGAAGTGGAAGTTACACCAGATGGACGTGAAGACATATTTCCTAAATGGTGTCAACGAAGAGGAAGTGTATATAGAGCAACCTTAAGGATTTGAAGTTGAAAATAGGAAGTCTCATGTCTGCAAATTGAAGAAAGCCTTACATGGATTGAAGCAAGCTCCTAGAGCTTGGTATGGCCAGATAGACAGTTTCCTGATGAGCTTGGGCTTTACCAAGAGTAAAGTAGATTCTAACCTCTACTTCAAGGTTATGAACGATGAACCAATGATACTATTTCTATATGTGAATAACTTATTCTTAACTGGAGAAGAAAATCTCATCACCGAATGTAAGAAGAGACTCGCTTTAGAATTTGAGATGAAAGACCTTTGCCTAATGCATTATTTATTAGGTCTTGAGGTATGGCAAAGTCCAGAGAGGATCTTCCTTAACCAAGGGAAGTATGCAGTAGAAATCCTGAAGAGATTCGTCATGTTGGAATGCAAGTCCATGAATACACCCATGGAAGTGAAGCTGAAGATGTTGGTCGACACTTCATCATAATTGATTGATGCCACACTGTACAGACAGATTATTGGATCCCTGATGTACCTGACAAACACTAGACCAAACATTTGTTTTGTGATGAACACCTTGAGTCAGTTTCTGGTAGAACCCAGACTTGTTCACCTAGTGGTTGCAAAACATGTGATGAGGTACCTTAAGGGTACAATAGATTGTGGTCTCAACTATGATGGAGATCATGATTTCACATTGAGTGGATATACTGATGCAGATTGGGCAGGAAGTGTTTCTGACAGGAAAAGCACTTTAGGATGTTGTTTCAGTTTGGGATCAGCCATGATCTCATGGCAGAGTAGGAAGTAATCCAACATTGCTCTTAGCACAGCGGAAGCAGAATACATTGTTGCATGTTATGCCAGTTGTGAAGCTATATGGCTTCGAAAGTTGTTGACCGACCTATTTGACCTAGAGATGGAAGAAACCATGATCCTATGTGACAACCAGAGCTACATAAAGATGACAGAGAATCATGTATTCCATGACAGGTCGAAGCACATAGAGATTCGATATCATTACATCCGTGACATGGTGCAGAGAGAAGCCTTAAAGCTCCAGTACGTTAGCATGGATGAACAGGTTGTTGATGTGTTGACCAAGCCTCTATCTTGTGTAAAGTTTGAGCACTTTCGAGATAATCTTGGTATAGTCCGAAAGGACCTTCCTCGAAAGGGGGAGTAGTTGTTGTGATAAGACATCTCTTGCTTCCAGCTTAAGTGTTGTGACGTAAAGCAAGATGATGTGATGAGACTAGAATTGTGCTTCTGGCTTAACAGCTACGACGTAAAGCCGGTCTAGTATCCTGCTTCCAGCTTGATTTCTGTGACGTAAAGCAAGATGAGTATCTTGCTTCAAGCTTTATTGCTATGACGTAAAGCAAGACAAAGAGATGAGACTAGTAATGTGCTTTCGGCTTGACAGTTGTGACGTAAATCCAATCTAGTATCTTGCTTCCAACCTGATGGTTGTGACGTAAAGCAAGATGATGTGATGAGACTAGTACTGTGCTTCCGGCTTGACAGCTGTGACGTAAATCCAATCTAGTATCTTTCTTCTAGCTTAAGTGTTGTGACGTAAAGAAAAACGTTGACATGAGACTAGTACTATGCTTCCAGCTTGAGAAGCTGTGACGTAAAGCCAATCTAGTATCTTGCTTCCAGCTTGATTGTTGTGATGTAAAGCAAGACGAGTACTAAGCTTCCAGCTTGACAGTTGTGATGTAAAGCCATTCATGTATTATAATGATCCAGCCTCGTGCTGTGATGATGATGATGTATCAGTTTTATACTAATACATATTGATGCAAATGATGATTGCATTCCTTTGAGAATAACGATATTTCCAATGAAAAAAACTTTCGATGATTTATAGATACGCCAGTCAATGTTCCAAGATGATATTGATGATGATGTCCTCTCACCCACTTGATGTTGTTGATGATGTTGTCCTCTCTGTCTCGCGTGATGTTGTTGAAGAATACCCTTCTTGTTAAGGGGGAGTGCTGAAATAATGTAACTGCAAAGTGTATTCTTATTATTATTTGATATATTATTCATTGGATCAATCCCCATTGTGGATTGATCATGTCGGCTATTGTAAAAGGACCAAATCCCCTTTTGTGGATTGGTCATAATGTAATTGTAAAAGGAAAAAGAAGAAGTCGGCCCTAGAATATATCAAGAGGCCCCGAAATATAATACAGGTGGTTATAACCACCCAAATTAAGAAGTCAGCCCTGTGAGTGAAGAGACACTTCACACGTGCCAAATTAGTATAAATAAGGAGGCTAGTGCCTCACTTAGACACACAACTCACTTGCTCATTGAGAGACAAGTTTCAGAACTGTAGTTGGAGAAGAAAGAGAGAGAGTGGCGCATCTTTGGAAGAGGATCTTTTGTATTAGCTTAATTTATCTCTTGTCATTGTATTGGCTATCTATAATAAGGAGGTTTTGCTGGGTTTTCTTCCCCTAGAGGGTTTCCCAAGATAAATGTTGTGTCTCTTCTGATTGTGTATTTCTCAGTGTTCTTGTCTTATGTTGTTGTTATCTATTGAAATGCAAAGAACTATAATAATGGCTTAAACATTAACAAAATGGATGATAGTTGGGTAAGGGAGGGTGGCAGGGCTTCGGAGCCACGTCCCCTCTCTTTCATGCAGGAAGTACGGCATGTCCAACCTCCATTCCTCCACCCGGAACACCTGGAGCTAATATTTGAAACGAGAAGCTTGGTGGAAGACCAAATCCAACGTGCCCTCCAAATCAACCAGCGCCTCGACATGTTGTATGATGCCTATTCCAACACGTCACCAGGATGACAATGCCCAATGTGTGCACAACCCTTCGTGCTCCCAGCCAGAGTGGGAAAGAATGAAGGAGATGTTGAAACCACCAGATAATTGCTACTGTGAATGTCTCTGGTTAGAGGTTTTGTTTTGTTTTGAACCAGGGCTCTAGCTCTGTTAAAATTTCAATATGCTGTCAGTAGTACACTAAGGAAACATTTTCAGACTAGTGGTCGCCATACGTCCTAGTTTCCTTTGGGCAAGACAGATGGCAGGCCGATTTTTGAAACAGGTTGCATAGGAAGCCAATTGTCTCGATTTTCGTTTTTAGGCGGCACAGTTGGCATTCCAAATGATATTGTAAGCCTGCACTTTTAATACAATAGGATCCTCCTTTTTACTTAAAAAAAAAACATAAAATTTTAATTAAATTAAAACCAAAAAAATAATTAAAAAAATTACAAACCTACATATTATTGGGGTGTCATGGGCGGATATGTCTGGCATTGCCCCAACCCCCGCAAGCTAAGGCATGGCCCCACGATGGCAAGACTTAGCCCATGGGGGATGGGGTGATGTCGGGAATCACCCCAGCCCCCATGGGCTAAGCCCTAGTCCCCCGACATCACCCCAGGCCCCATGGCCCTGGTCCCCTAACATCACCCCAACCCCCATGGGCTAATCCCTGGTCCCCACAACCCCCATGGGATAAGCCCTGGTCCTGTGGGGACCAAAGATTAGCCTGTGGAGGCTGGGGTGATGCTCGACATCACCCCCAATGGCCTCCCATCAACGGTGCATATTTTGTTTTTAATTTGTTTATTTTTTTATAAAATTTTACATATTTTTATGTTTTTTAATAAAAAAATTATTTTATTTTTTTCTGTAATTTTCTGTTTTTTTTTTAAGTTTTTGTTTTTTTATTTTTTATTTTTTATTTTTTATTTGGTATTAAATTTTGTAGTTTAGGTGTTTTAATTTGGTCATTTTAATATATATTTTTAATTGTTTTTTGTGTTTTTAAAACCTTTTTAAAGTTTTTAGGCCATAAATTTGTTTTTTTGCCATTTTTTTTTTCTAGTTTTAGCTTAGTTTATATATTTGTTTTATTTTTTGGTTTTTTTCCTCTTTAGTTTTTTAAGTTTTACTTTAATTTTTTTTATTATCTGAATTTGATTTTTTATTTTTATTTTATTTTTAATTTCAATTCTTTTATTTTTTTTTCAGATTTTAATTTATCAAAATAAAAATTGAATTATATTTTTTTGCTAAATATTAAAAAATAGTGTTATTTAACTACAATTGTTTTCTATGTATTGAAGTAAAGAGAAACAATGTGTTAAAAATGGTGTTTTCCACTATATTTTAAAAGTATGGAACAATAAATTAATTAAGGAGACACAATTATATGAAAAATCGTAACTTCAAAAGAATAAATGGTAAAAAATATTTTTAAGATTGAAAGAAGTAGGGAAAAATGACTAAAAACGTCATTGAATAAAAATAAAATAAAATACCCTCGGATGGGGTGTTACTGGGACACACCTAGCAAGCAGAGGAGGTCAGCACCAGCCCACGAGGCATGGAGCCACGTGACGGGCTCGTGCCACCGCCCACCACCCCCCTCCAGCATTAGTTCGATCCTTACCCGACGTAAATGCACATTTATGCACTTCCCCTCTTCTTACGAGCGCCTTAGCATGGCTCTACCATAGATGGACTTCTCTCGACTCTACTCGAAGGTCGAAGGGCTCCTCCCTTCGCGGTCATGGACTGATACGATTTTCTTCCTACTACTCTTGGCTAGCCTTACCTGTCTCCACGCCCTTCACTTCAGCCTGCTGCACCGTGCTTCTTCGAACGGCCAAATGCCACACCCAAGAGGGAGGCCGAGGTGAGGTTCCCCATGGAAACCCCGCAGGCCCTCACTCTCGCCTCCCGACTCACCTTCCATATGCTCATCCCCTCCCATCCAGCCCAAACCCTCCCCTCCACCCCCTCCAGTTCCGTTGGTGTCGCAGTTGCACTCTTTGGAAATTATCCCACGGACGATGGACGCACCCTCGCGTCTCTGTATCGCCTCCACCCTGCCTGAACCAGACCCTACGCCAGTCTCTGATCTCCCAAGAAGCTCTTGCGGCGCGCCCACTCCTCCCCGTAGGCCAGGGAACTCTGAACACCAGCCATCTGACTCCTACAATGGAGTGCAGCTCCAAGAAAGCTTAGACATTATCTATGGATTGGTGTTTGAACTTCGACAGGGGCTGGAGGACCTCCACTTCCGCTTGCAGTCTACAGATGACAAGTTAACGACCCTTCTTCAGCTCCTTGCCTCTATGTGTGAGGCCTTCCCCTCTTACCCGGTTGGAGCGACCTCAGAGGAGATGCCTCGAACAGCAGACGATGGTGGAGACGCCAAGGAACAGCGCTCAGTGGAGAAGGGGCTGGAGAAAACTGGGTGCAGGACAACGGAGGTAACTCGGCAAGTCAATAGCTGCATGATACGATGACAGATGCCGAGGGAGCTGTGAACAAGGTGACAGGCGAGGTGTTATGGGCAACGGAGGTGACGTATGTCGAGGAGGAACCTTGGCCAGGGGACCTCCATGCCACGTGGCCGGGCTACTTGCCAGGTGTTTAAGCTTGCAATTTTATGTGCAGTTATGGTAGTTTATGTTAGTTTCAATGGGGGAACAGTTTACCTAAAACTTTTCTTTCTTAGTTATAGAACTACTTTGCTTAACTCTTATGCTGGCTGGACTGGTTTCCCCTCTGTTGGGGTAGTCCAGTAATTACAGTATGACTATGGATGTAATCTAGAACTCCAATATGGTTTTGGAAGGTCTTTAATATACAATATTTCTTACTTAAAAAAAAATAAAAAAAAATTGAAAATAGATGAAAAATAAGCATTTAAAAAAAATGTGGAAACATTGTGGATTGAAAAATTTTAAATATCGAAAAACCACCTAAAAAGGGGTAGCACCATTTTTAAAAACGGGGTAAAAAATTGGACCAAAAAAAAAAATGAGATCTCTGTAGAGTTCTCTTTAAGTTGGTAACTATGTTAAATAAAGTCCATGAGATATCAAACAATAGTTTTATGAAATATATGGCAAGGTTTACTCCAAAACTTTGACCATTTCCAGTGTATGAAACAACAATAAGAATGTAATATCAAACCTTTGAAGCAGGTCATTCCACTAGAAACCCATCAATTCATTTAATGAGAAGGTTATAACCATTAAATTGTCAAACATTGCTCAGATATTGATTGTCAAACCAAGTGGTTAAGGTCTTTTCACCACGTGTGAGTGCAAGTAAGCTTAAAATCCTCACATCTTCCATATCAATAGTGGATGGTGAAAGAAGATAGGAATCATCATCAGTTAAGAATAATGCAAATATAAATCACCATCAGTTAATCATCTTAGAACATCAATAGATAATTATCTTAGAAAAACAACTAAAAAATCCGCTTAAGCATAAACGGTCTGTCATCATGCTGCGAATTTAAGAAACTGCTAAAGAATTCAAAGGAAAAAGAGAAACTAAATGAGAAGTCCCCCATCCTAATTTGAACATAAATTATATTTTATCTAACACATCCACATCAATTATACATTATCCTCTGTTGTAGAATTCAAAGGAAAAAGAGAAGCAAAATATGAAGTTCTTGATCCTAATTTAAATATAAATTATATATTATCTAGCACATCCACATCAATTATATATTATCCTCACTCACGGGTGGATCTACATACATTGACAAATTCAGAGACAGAGCAAACCATAGATGAAGAAAACATCAAACAATATGCCGGAGAACACCATAGGGTATTAGTACCTGACTTAGTATTAAATAGAATACAAGGTTAGTATTAAATAGAATACAAGGTTACATAATGGATCCAACGAATATCTGAGAAACAGTAAACCAAAATAGAACTGAATGTAAACTAAAGTCTAACTATGACTGAACTAGACAACTAGCTGACAAGAAGACAAACATAATAAATACAGGGAGATTACTCCTAACATACATCACCTAGTATTTCTACTCTTAGGTTTATTAAAGGGACATATCAAAATTCACTGGGGGGTCTACATAAATTACCTTCTCTTTTAGATTTTTAAGCAAAAATGTCAAATTGTTATCATAAATGTTCAAGAAAAAGCCGTAGTCTAAACGTTCTACGAAATGATGATTTTTTCCGGGGACATTTGCCCAAACTCCGGCTAGAAATTGTTAGATCCACAGATTTGAGTGATTATTTATGTACAATCCCAGTGCCGCGAGGGTTTTTTAGTATGATGAATCCATTTTTGCATTCAAAAATGGATTTTGATAAAAAAAAAAAAAAAAAATCGCAAAAATTTATATCGTTTGATTCCAACAAAAAAAATCCATTTCATAGAATAGTTAGACAATGCCCAAGTAAAATATCAAAATTCGTTAGCAGGTGTGAGACTTGAGGTTTTTTGCTTTCCAACACATGAAAACCATACAATGAAACCGACATAGTCTATTTGGTGCTTAAGATTAGATGCTTTCCCATCAAATGAAAATGGCTTTGACCACAATATCATCCACACAAGAAGAAAGATGAAGATGAAGTGGCATCGAAAACAACATCATTTCTTCATCTAGTATGATTTTGTTTGCATGTACAACTATGAATGTTGTCCCCATCGCATTATCCTCCACAACACGCTTTGCATTGAAAATTGCAGTGAGTCATTTGAAAGTTCAAAGACTTAGCATACATGTAATCTTCGTCGCTTTTCTCTCTCTATAATAAACCTCCTCTCCTCCATCCCTTCTATGTAAACAAGAAGAAATCAAGTCTTCTCCCCAATTTTATTCATTCATGATTTGATTTTGTTGATGAATATGGAAGCAACAAAATGTATTTTTTTACTTCTTTTGGAAATGACCACGGGAGGCACCCATGACTTGGACTACAGAGTCATTAATTCAACTAAGGGTAGCGACGACAGAAAGAGATTCGACAACGAGATAGGGAGGGTGATCCAGATGGATGTCGGTGGCCTCCCACCTATTCCAATTGGTTCATTTTGGCAGTTTTCCAGTTTGGCATTTTTTTTTTCCTAGATTTCGGGTCCCTGACTTGCAAGGCCATTTTGAGGCCCTAAACAACGTTTTTAGGGCTCGCCACAATTGAAAATTACCCTTGATATTTGGCAACAAAATGTGTATTCCTCAGATATACCTTTCCAACGGGCTATCATGCACCTAAAACAAATATCGGATGCAAAATTTACGACCTTGGGAAGTTGATGTACTAACTTACCCAAACAGGGTCCACATGACTTTTGGCGCTTCATCTCCTAGGGTTAGGTTTTTGGATGTCTAGGGTTTTTGACATTTCTGCTTATTGTAAAAAGGCCTTAAGAGCCTCATTGTAATCATCTTCTTGTGAATGAGTGCGATGGTCACATCTCTTCTTAGAGATAAGCTGCCACCATTCCAACAAGCTTGTTTTTCGTTGCATTTTACAGTTTCAACTTATTTCATTATTGAATAGAAAACCAGTTTTACTGTATCTTTGTTATTATGTGTTAATCATCTTTAATAATCTATATTCATTTCATTCTTCTCATAAAATCCGGATCATAGGGCTAGAAGAAGCAGATAATGGACACTGCTTCCCAATTCATCTAGCAGACCTTCGCCCAGTAGTGGTCCACTGACAGGAAGGGCTTGCAGACAGTAACTCTGTTTATGGAAAGCATGAACCTTAGGTTGCATGTAAAACAATAACTAAAAGAGGGAAATTAAGTGATATGGTTTAGAAAATAAATGAGAAAACTCTAGTGCTACCACCGGAGATGGAGTCTAAGTGAGTCCATGAGTACAAGCCATCTTCATCTTCAATGCTAAAACCCCCACACATTTCTTGGAAAATGTTTGGTGATTATCAAGCTAAGGAGACCTGGACTATACAATATTTATAGGGAGGTTAAACTAACAATATATTCATCCTAAGTATTACAAACTAATAATTAAAGCATAAATCTAGGGTAAGAAGTTAAAACTGTGAGATATTCAACTTCAATACTAAGATCTAACTTTAAATTTTACAAAGAAATAAAATAGACGTATGCCATACCTTACTTGCATTGCTTGTATTGCAATAGCTCTTTTTTTAATGTCTCTTGCATGCCAAACCCTTCTACAATTATCCTAGAACAACATATTCAAGTAAATAGAGAAGAAAACACACCAATATTGAGCAAAAATTGTCTTTCAATTGATCTCCAACCATGAAAAAGTGAGGGAGGTGCCCTTCTTATATAGATAGAGCACCTCACAAAACCATGAGTAGCAAACAATGTGCTAGTACAATACCATGTGTCAACACAATGTGCTCAAACAAAATTGTGAGTAACAAGAGGCAATCTCAATACCATGGTCTAAAACCATGAAAAAGTGAGGGAGGTGCCCTTCTTATATAGATAGAGCACCTCACAAAACCATGAGTAGCAAACAATGTGCTAGTACAATACCATGTGTCAACACAATGTGCTCAAACAAAATGGTGAGTAACAAGAGGCACTCTCAATACCATGGTCTAAAACCATTTGAGCCAAATAAACAATATATCATGAAATAACCACCTCAACCAACTCAAACATGTGAGTGGACTAGTCAAAGAGAAGAGGTGTGCCCCACAATATGCTCTAACCACCTCCACATGTGGCTAAGAGAGAGAAAATGTGCTCTACACATGCAACTCCAAAATGCGACGATAATTTTCACGTGACAAATTCCAGCAACATTGTAACTAGGTCAATTTTTGCCTGATTTTCTATTATAATCCTATTTCAGAAATCCTACAACCATTATGCATCTAATGGTGTTTACTTGGCGAAAATCTAGGCACTCTAATGAAAGATAACTTGCCCTGAAGCTGGCCAAACTAAAAATGTGCTCTAACCACCTCAACACCTCAATAAATAGTCCAAAAAAGCAAGTGCACCCTCTATGAAAGATCCATGTGGTGCATGATGATGATGTGGCATCCTCATCACCATTCAACACATTGTAACATATCCCTAGGAAAGGACATGTATCCCAATGTAGTGTCATAGATCCCAAGAAAAATGTCATGGATCTCAATGTGTGTGTGTGTGCATGTACACAAATCCCAAGGCAACATCATGGATCCCAATGTAGGTATACAAATCTTGAGGCATAGTGCATGAATCCCAATGTGGGACGCCCACCTATAGTAATGAATCAAGTCTCAACACAAATCATAAGCAATGCACATTAAACAATCTATTCTAACAACATCATAACATAAGCTAATTTTATAAATTGTCTAAGTTTACCATGATGGGACAACTTCACCCTTATTACATGTGTAAAGTCCTAGGACATAAAGTATTTCCTAGATCACTTGGTTAGCGATAGGTAAGAATGATGAATTATTAATGGAAAGGAAATGAGAACTTCATATTTTGACCCTCAAAGTCATATGAAATGGTGTAGAGTTCCTTTAACTTGTCCAACTAGCTTCTAGACCTAAGAATCATCATTATTTTTCATGTAAGCTTTTAAGAGGAAGCTTAGCTTAGAGTTACCACCTTAACACCTTATTCGTCCCTGCCAAGGGGACTATAGCAATGAGTTTGTTATTGACTTCATATTAGTTTGGTGTTGACCATAAATTTAAACAGTTTTTACAAAGTTAAACATTATAACAGTAAAAAAAATTATTTAAAAAAAAAATTAACTATTTTTCTTAATTATTATTGGTGAATCACTTGAACCCCTTATTCCAGAGGTGTCGACGATCATTGAATTCGCTCTTTAAGTTGCAAGTACGACAAATCCAAGGACTAGTTGTAGAGGTGACAGAGTGAAATTATGACTATGTAGTAATGGACCATCTTAACTCCGAAAAGTCAGCCGTAAGTTATAACTCTGTACCATCTTATTTACGAAAATCTTTAAATAAGAGAAAAGTCCAAAATATTCACACGTTTTGGGAAATTTCTTACCTCTTTGCACGATCCAATTCTTGCCCCAAAAACTGATTAAAAACAAACTTAATTGATCAAATGTTTTTTCGTGAAAAAATGAACGACGAATTTAATTGATCAAATATTCTGTAGTTAAAAGCTGAAGAACGAATATAACAGATCAAAATTTTGTTTCATAAAAATTTCCAATAACGAATTTAATAGATAAAATATTTTCCAATAAAGACTTAGGGACGGATTTATTAGAACAAATATTTTTTTAATAGCGCCACTTTTCCGACCTTACATGCACCCACTGAAGGCTCTCTTCTTCCTTTCGTAAAAGTGTCCACTTTTATTTGTTAATTTTGTTAGAAAGTATTCTCCATTAAATAAAGGCACAAAATTAATTAGTATTAAGTTATGGTATCAAAATTTAAGTTGATAATTTTTTTTAACTATTATATAGTTTAGTTTTTAATAAAAAAAAATTAACCTCTTTTAAACTTTGATTTTTTTAATTTAATATTATTAAAAAGAATTGATTATAGATTTTATTAAAATTTTAAATTATTAATGTAAAATATTTTATATATATATAATTTAAAAGAAAAAAGTTTATAAATAAGTTATTTTTCAATTTTGAAAAACACTTATAATAATTTATTTTCTAATTTTGTTTGGTGAAATTTTCTTATTAGAAATTGCCAAGGGAATAATATGGACAATTTAGTCGGTCATCTCTTTGACGGTGAGAGCAGAGTAGAATGGTAGCTAGTCATACGAGGAAGGTTGAGGCCAATGGAGCTTTGACTATAATTTGAATGAGTCTAGAAGGTGGAGTCCCAACTTGGGGTATCTTGGTTGTTTGGGGTTGTATTCATCTTGTTTTCCTTAGCGCCCGTCTCTGTATGGCAACTTAGTTCATTATTTAGCATGGACTAAGCTACCATGCAACACTTGTTTATTACCCATTCTTGTATTTTCTTTTATTTTTCTTAGTCTTTTCTTTGGATATGCATTTTTTAGCATAGGACATTGGAGGTGGGTCATTTTAATCAGGTGGCATAGCTCTAGCTTCATTATTTTTTCATTTTTTAACAGTATTGCTTTTTCACCTCTAGTCATTTTTGGCTTTACTTGAATTTGGCTTACATTGTTCTTCAGTTTGTTCATTTAGACCTTGTTAGATGACATTTGATAAGTCAAACATGAGCAAGGATTATATCTTTTTTATGAACGGGATGAAAGTGAAAGGGGGGAAATGGAAAATGTTGGATGTGGTTAGGATTTGAATACACTATTCAACTAGATCACTAGTAGTATGATTTGGCCTAAGTCAAGACAACACTTATTTAAGGACAATTATGTTCCCCCATGATATAACGAGACAAAATAATAAAATTATTAATGTTAAGAAGAGTTATTAGATCAAACCAATTTTTTATTACGTTCATTACAAAGTTAAAAACCACCACACCACTTCTAAGCAAGAAACCCACACATGAAATCATAACACAACAATTGAAATAAAGATGAAGCATGAAGTACCATTTCCAAGTGCACATATCATATGATGTGTAAAGCATAAGAGATGATATACCATGGTATAGTCATCTGAAATATCTCATCAGTGGTCACATAAGGTTGGATGCTTTGATATCTAATAGAATAATTGGAAGATCATATGTAGAAGAATCTGGCCAAAAAATCATGATTTGATATCTAATAGAAGAATCCGTCCAAAAAAATGCAAAAGGTAGAACGTTTAGCCAATGTTGTACTAAATTCACTTTTAGGAAGTCAAATTATGGATCTAGAGTGGCTTCAACACCCCTTTCAAAGTTGATCCTTAACTTGTGGATACTATCTGGGTGAAGAAATTGGCAAATTGGCCTTCAAATCGTACATCGAAAGTATTTGCATGCCACAATGAACAATGCAACTATCCCAATGGTGAAAACAACACTTGCAACAGTAACTCCAACTAACAAAATTGCCCAAACTATTTCCTTTCTAGAGGCAACAGTAGCAGAACTAGTACCACATTGCCCAGTACAGAGACCAGGGTTTCCTACATCATTAGTAATCAAGAGACTAGGGTTTTCTGTATCGTTAAAAATCAACCCTTGTATGAAATTTGGAAGGGCATCTTTTAATCTATTGTTTGACACATTCAACAGTGTAAGACTAGCCATATGTATCAAAGACCTGGGAAATTTTGTCAATTTATTGTTGGAAAGATCTAAAATTAGTAGCATGCTCAAACTGGAAAGAGTATTGGGACTTCCCCTTCTAGAGAATTGTAGTTGAGATTGAGTTGAATTTGCAACTTCGTGACGGAGCCAATATCTGTTGGAATTGTTCCAGTTAGATAGTTTCCACCCAACTGGAGCTCTAACAAGAACTGGGCGTCTTGAATATTCTTTGGAATCACTCGTGTTAGATTGTTGTTCTATAGATGCAAATTTTGGAGATTTGGAAGCTTGAAAATTCTTGGGGGTATGGGCCCTGATAGAAGATTGCCCCTCAAATCTATATATGACAACTTGGATAAAGTTGACAGTATATCTGGAATTCTTCCATTAAAATGCTTATTTGGCAACTTCAACACTTGCAACTATGGAAGTGAAGGCAGTTGATTGGTTAATGAGCCTGTCAAACTCTTGTGACCAAGATCAAGTAGTTGAAGATTGGTGCAATTTCCCAGCAGTCGCAGAATCTATCCATCTAGTAGGTTGTCATTCATTTCTAAGTATGTCAATCCAGACCCATTCCCAATTGTAAAAGGGATGTTTCCTTTAATATAATTGTATCATATTCGCAACCTAAACAATTTTCTCAAAATTTTTTGAGGAATCTGTCCTATGAACGAATTTTGTGTAAGGTCCAGAGTCTGCAAGTTGCTCAAAGCAAAAATTTCTGGAGCAATGCTTCCATTTAACTGATTGTATCTTAGATCAAGAAACTGCAATCCTATGAGAGAAGATAACTGAACATGTATGCTTCTAGTGACCTGATTCTTATTTGATGAGAAGTGGATCAAATTGTTGACTATACCTAATGCCTCAGGAATCATTCCAAATAAATGATTAAATGACAAAATCAAGGTTCTTAAATAGGTAAAGTTCCTAATACTATCAGGGATTTTTCCATTCAGCCCATTGGATGATCCGGATTATTTTCGGCACGAAATGAGAGCGGAGATATAATAAGGAAATGCACAAAGATATCACAGATATTTAATAATATGACATAAATGTATCAGAGTTGCAACCATAAACACAAATATACAATAATACATGATTTCTATTAATGAAAGAAATGTACAGAGACTATAAAAATACAGAGTGAAAGACTCGCTAGAATGGTGGCAACCTATCTCTGAGAAGAGATGTGACGGCTACTCGCATTCGCAAGAAGATGATTACAATGAGGCTCTGAAGGCCTTTTTACAATAAACAGGAATGCCAAAAGTCCTAGGCATCCAAAAACCTAACCCTAGGAGATGAAGCGCCAAAAGTCATGTGGGCCCCGTTTGGGTAAGTGAGTACATCAACTTCTCGGGGTCATAACTTTTGCATACGATCTCTGTTTTAGGCATGTGATAGCTAATTGGAAAGGTATCATTGAGGAGATTCATTTTTGGAGATCAATTACGCTTTCAGCCATCATTGAGAATCTTGATCTCGAAAAACCTTCATTTGGACCCTCAAAATGGCCCCGGAAGGTAAAACCTGCTAAAAATAGTAAATTGCCAAAAATGCCAGAAACATGTTTTGGGCCAGTTGGAGAAGGTGGGTGGCCATCGTTATCCACTTGGATCAATCCTCCCTTATTAGGAAGCAATGGTCTCCATTGCGTTGAGTTCCTGGGGAAGAGGGGAAAGCAGTTGCTGAATCTGAATCTTGGTGATCTGCTTGTCTTTCTGGAGAAGTGGTGTTGCTTAGCTTGTTGAAGGATATCACAAACCTTTGGCTGGAAGGTTTGGACCTTTTTAACTAGTTTGGCTATTTTAGATGACTGTGTGCAGAAGGAATCTTTGTGCTTTGTTGCAACCTTGTCGACCTGCTTATGTTGGATAGAAGGTGCTTAGGCTGAAGCTATGGTGGTTGCAGTATCCTTCTGTTCACCTTTTGAATAGATTGTGAAGAAGCTGAATTTTGTAGTATGAGATACTACTTTGCGGCAGTGTTTAGGTGGGGCAGTAGTTGGAACTACCTCTGGTATTCTATAGAGATGACCCCCCAAAGTAACAATGACATTACGAGGTCAAGACTCATAAACAACATGGCATCTCCACATATATGGTTGGCCCAAGAGAACATCACATACATCCAATGGGGTAACATCACATAATACCTTGTCCTCGAAGGGATGGATGCCATATGAAAATTGACACTACTGGCTGACATGAATATCTCATCCTTGGTGAAGCCACCCAATGTTGTGTGGTTGTGGGTGTGGTGTTGTCGATAATCCCAATTGTTTGACGACCTCTGTTGAGATGAGGTTCTTCTGGCTTCTGCTATCAACAATAAAATGCAGTGGGGTCCCCTTCACCCACATCTGTGAATGAAAAAGGCACTCCCCCTCTTCTGGATCTGTTGGTTCTTCTGGTTGAATTGTTGTAGTCGTGACAATAGCAGTGGGGTCTACGTCGATGATCTGTCTTTTACCAATATTTTCAGAATCAGATTCTGAATCAGGGTTCGGCTCCTTGTCTTTGATCTCGGCCACCAATGATTGTTTTGAGCGACATTCATCGGTGTTGTGCTAGGGGCTTTTGTGGAAATCACACTGTTTTCCAGTGTCCTTCTTTTTCTTCCCGTGACCCTTCTTTTCTTGTGTCTTGGACTGGTTTTTGGGAGACTTTTTTTTAGGGATATCTTTGTCATGCTTTGGTTGTTGTGGATTTGCAGACCCGAACTCCCGTTTGTTCTAGTGCTTAAATTTCTACTCGATTTTAACAGCACATCAATAGGTAACACCGAGTGATGAGATGTACAGAAAATCCATTTCAGTTTGGATGTATCTGTGTAGAGCCCCACGATATTTTAGAACCAAATGTAGTTCAGAGTCTTTGATACCCAACTTGGTGCGCAAGGTATGGAAGGTATTGGTGAACTCTGGAACTGCTTGGCCCCTCTCTTGCCACTACATCTAATAACCAATGTTTCACCATACCACTTGTTAATCCATGGGCTTAAAAAAAATTTTTAAGTTGTAATGTGAGGACAAGACCAAGCAAACAGATGTTCCTAAGAAAAAAGGTAAGCCTATTTCTTGTTGGATTTGTGCAAAAGATCATTATGCAAAGAATTTTCCATTGAAATATAAGTTGTCAATTGTCGAGCAAGTGGACAGACCCTTCGTTGGTTTTTTGCAATTCTTGGGTATTGTTCTAGAACACAAGTCAACAGTAATCCAATAGCAAGACTTCACAAGACTTTCATAGGTTTCAACAATATTGAATCAAATATCCATTGATTCCATGGTTAATATTGGGGCAACCCAAAATTTCATGAAGGAATATGTTGCAAGAGAGATTGGGTTGTAGCTTGAGCCAACATAGACTTCATTCAAAGAAGTGAACTTAGAAGTGGACAAGGTGGTTGGTATGACCAATGGAGTCACCTCGAAGCTTGGATATTGGAGTGGAACTGTAAGTTTCACCATTATGTATATGGATGACTTTGAGGTTGTTATGGGGAAATAATTATTGAGGAAGGTGAAGGAAATGCCTATGCCTCAGTTTGTTTGGTCATTTTTTCAAAACAAGATACATGCCTCATCTCTACAATAAGGAGGGGGAACAAAGTTGGTGGTGTAATGGCTTCCTTGAGCATGGTTTCTATAACCAGACAAGGGGCTAAGAAAACTTGCAATAAAGAACTTGGAGGCAATGCATTTGATGAATGATCTATAGGTGGGACTTAATAGGATGAAGTCTTGTGCAATATTTGGTGGATAGTAGTTCGATGAAGGTGTTGGAGAAAAGACTCAATAGGCTTGAATCCATAGTGGACTACATAGTGAAAATAGTAGCTAGAGTGGTGGACGCTATCTTAGATAAGCAATACATTCTAGTTCTAAGTGGAAAAATGGGGACAATGGAACATTCGTCCAAGAAATCCAATGAATCATTCAACTTGTATGGGATAGAGTTGAAAGTAGAGAAATATGATAAGGTTGAGGAGAACCAACCCTAATAAGTGAGGACCAAGGAAGAGGATAAACCCTTCTTGGGTGTACTTGGGAAATATGGTTGGCAAGATGACTAGAAATAAAAATATTTCAAAAAGAAGGAGATCGTATATTGGTTTGAATGTGGCTCTTTTGATGTGTTTGATGTAGAAGTATGGTATTCTTCCAGAATCTTCATATCACTTAGTGGATTTTGGACAGTTTGTTGGTATAGATGTTGGTGGTGGCCTTGAAACCAACCTGTCATTGTCTTCTCACTAGCCCGTGGTATAAAGGCTCACTACCCAAGGAGAAAGCAGTGGAGCCTAGTGCCCTTGTGGAAAACATGTCTTGGAAAATTTTGGTTCGGAATGACTTAACAGTTTGAGGAAATGATAAAAATTTGTTTCTTTGTTTAGAAGAGTCGTATAGGATCACTGATATGTGGAAGAAAAAGATTGTTTGGGCATAGGAAAGTGAATTATCATGGATTAGAAATTATGGTTGGATTAACTACCTAATCAATTCAAGACTTGAAGGCATCCAGCGTATAAAAGCATGGAAAGTTGGTCAAAGTTGATATAGTAGTGGTTTGGATGGTGCAACACTTGGATATTTTGATGATATTCTTTATGAAGGTTGGAATGAAATTAAAATAGGTAGTAGCAACAATGTTGCAATTATATTGTAACCATAGTAGAAGATAGTAGTAGCAACAAAGACATCCAAGAGTCATTGTTTCTAGAATTTAGGAAAATTTACTTTGTTCAAATGAATAATTAGATAGTGGGAAGTTGCATAGCATAGGTAGTATGCAGTGGTTGAAGGAATCAATTATGGATATATGCATGGGTTTTGGAAGTACACATGGAGGATAATAGGTTCTTGTGGATATTAGCATGCATGGAAACAACTTTTAATGGATGAGGATCTTAGGCCCAAACTTTGAATGGATTCATGCACCTCCACCGCATAATCACCTTGGTGGTAATTGACCAAGATGGATGGACATGGAAGAAGGTTAATGGCTAGAAGTGTTATTTTTAGGAACCCTTGCACGATGGAAAGATGCCCATGGACATGTTGGGCACCCTTTCTTAAATTTGGTGCACCATAGACCTTGGCAGCCCATACTAGTTAGACGCACCAAGAGAAGGAGTGGGGGTTGTGACAAATAACTCTGTTTGATCTATGAGCATAATGTAGATTGTAAAAGGTTGGCATAGAAAGATTGATTGATTTGGGTGCTTGACTACATGCAGAGAAACGGATTTGGGTGTCCCACACTTGGGGGTTGCAACAAACAATATAGGTTCCTTTGGGCACAAGCATTCATGGAGTGCAATTGTGGGATGCTCTTTTTGAGAACACATCCATTGAACACACATCTTTCAGGCATAATTGGATGCACTTGGGTGCAATTGAATGCACTTGGGAACAATTGAATGGACTTGGTCAGACTTGGGTGAACTTGGGTGAACTAATATGGTGTACTTATTGGATGTGGTTGATCAATAGAAAAATCACCAAAGAAAGCAAGTTGACAAATGACACTTGGGTCCACCTTAGAGTGAAGGGGGTGTTGAGGAAAAGATATGAAATGATCTTACTCAAGCATTTTTAGACTCTGCTTGGCTAAAGAAAAGTAGATGGGAATATCACCCTATATTTATAGCCAACAAAAATAACATCCTAACTCACAAGTATCAATTATGAGTGCTTAGGCTAGTCTTTTATCAATAAAAAGCTTGTTGGAAATTTACTTTTTATGTACTTTTCTAAACATATCAGTTGCTGAAATAAATGTAAAGATAGAAGTAAATTCACCAAGATGATAATCAATAAATATGAGACATAAAACAATCCTTTATTTCATTCAAGTTCACCAAAGAGTCATTTTCTTTACAAAATCTCTTGCAGAAATTTTGGACCAAAGTCAAACTTAGACATCCCCGATGGAACATACAAAAGGACCTCTGATAGAAAACCAAAACTGAACTCTAAAATCTTGATCAACTTGCCACGGATTGTTGCCCACTCGACTCTGCACAATAGCCATTTTCAGTCATGAAAACTAATTCACAAATAGATGAGTCTACACATACTATCAAAGATAGATAAACACCTCTGAAAAACAAGTGTCTGAATGATGCGATTGAACCCTGAATATTGTCATCTACAATAAGACCCTACTATCATAAAAGAGAATTAGGCTTGTGATGAATAAATGAATGAATGAAAATTGAACTATCTCAACATAAAATCAAAGAGCAAACCTTAGTATGTTTTTGCTTCTATCCTCCTCTTGTTCCTCCCTTTCCTTTTTCTTTTAAAAGAAACATAATTGGTTGAAGTAGTTGAACCAACTCATTAGTTAAGTTAATTAAAAGGCTCAGCCAACTTTAGTTAGGGGGGAAAGTAATAATCATAATAAGTTTATAATTAAATAATAACTAGTAGGTGGGACCCCTTTGTTAGAAAAACAGGACCGCAGAGCAATAAAATAAAACAAATGCAAAAACAAAACACAAAAGATACACAATACAAGAGAGACACATATTTACGTGGTTCACCCAGTGTGGGCTACGTCCACTAGAGAAATTGCCAAGTCCTTCCTTTATTATTATCCAACAAATGAAGGGATACAAGCTACAACAAAACCTGTTGTAACTTCCTTTTCTTTCTCTGACAGTCTCCTCTCTTAGAATACAATACTCACCATCATACATAGTCGCAATACATTTCCCTCATAAAATAGGGTTTCCTTCAAGGGAAAAAAACCCTAACATAATTTCTACCATTAGATTTGCGACCTTATAATGAACGGTCCAGATTTACAATGAAATTACAATATACTTTTACAAGGCAATTTTTCCTTCGGGGGCTTCACCCCTGAACCCCCCAGCCGGGGGGATAGCCCCCCCGGACCCTGTAGAGGGGGTACCCCCCCTCTGCACTCCCCCGCGTGGAAGAGTGTACATACTTCTGGGGTGTAAAGTCTTCATGGGGTATAAACACGACTGAAAAACACAAGACTTCCGAGTCAAGAAGATAATCAAGCTCCACAACCAACAATCTCCCACTTGGAGACTGATCTCAACAACTCCACCCCTATTGTATATGCTGGACTCTGAACCTTCTTGGACCTGGCAAATTTCTCATCTTCATCTTCATTCTTGAAGACCAACTGAAACTGAGCAGGAACTCAGTTTCTCTCTGGTTACTCCCTTTGTTAACATATCTGCAGGATTTTGGTTAGTGTGTATCTTTTCCAACCTCAATTGTCCATCTTCCAAGGTGGATCATATGAAGTGGTACCTCAACTGTATATCCTTAGTCTTCGAATGGAAGGCTGAGTTCTTTTCAAGATGAATTGCACTCTCACTGTCACAGTATAACCTGTTCTTCTCCTGCTTCTTTCCCAATTCCTCCATAAACCTTTGTAACCAAATCATCTCTTTACTAGCCTCTGTAGCAGCAACATACTTTGCCTCTGTTGTTGAAAGTGAAACAACCTTTTGCAGTTTCAAAATCCAACTTACTGTTGTTCCACCTATAGTAAAAACATTCCCTGTGGTGCTCCTCCTGCTGTCTTTATCACCTGCCATATCTGAATCAACATATCCCTGTAGAAAAGTGTTTGAACCTCCAAAACATAATGCATGAGTAGTAGTACCTCTCAAATACCTGAGAATCCACTTTACTGCCTCCCAATGCTCTTTACCTGGATTGTTCATATACCTGCTCACAACTCCCACTGCATGTGCAATATCTGGCCTTGTGCAAACCATTGCATACATCAAGCTGCCAACTGTTGATGAATAAGGGACCCTGGACATGTATAATATCTCCTCCTGTGTCTTGGGATGCATTTCCTTAGTTAATTTGAAATGGTTGGCCAAAGGTGTACTAACTGGTTTTTCATTTTGCATTCTAAACCTCTCCAACACCTTCTCTGTGTACTCACCCTGAGACAATGTCAATTTTTTATTTTTCCTGTCTCTTGTTATTCTCATGCCAAGGATTTTCTTTGTAGCACCCAAATCCTTCATCGCAAATGAATTGGCTAATTTCTTCTTGAGCATATTTATATCCTACATATTAGACCCTGCAACAAGCATGTCATCTGCATACAATAGCAAGATAATATAGCTTCCATTTTCTAGCCTTTTAAAATAAACACAGTGATCAGAATGACATCTACTATAACCATGTTCTGTTATAAACCTGTCAAACTTCAAATACCACTGCCTTGGAGCTTTCTTTAGGCCATACAAGCTATTCTTCAACCTGCATACCAAATTCTCCTTCCCTTTGACCTCATACCCCTATGGCTGCTGCATATAAATCTCTTCCTCCAAATCCCCATGGAGAAAAA
Source organism: Picea engelmannii (assembly GCA_009831015.1). Lineage (NCBI taxonomy): Eukaryota > Viridiplantae > Streptophyta > Pinopsida > Pinales > Pinaceae > Picea > Picea engelmannii. The sequence continues at coordinate 37,087 of ML792265.1, read as the reverse complement.
TTGTTTTTACATCTAACTGTTCAATATGCAAATCTTCTAATGCCACAAGACTTAAAATAGTCCTAATTGAAGTCATTTTAACAACAGGAGAAAATATTTCATCAAAATATATAACTTTCTTTTGTGCAAACCCCTTTACAACAAGTCTAGCCTTGTACCGCTTTTCTCCTCCATCTTCTTCCTTCAACTTGTAAACCCATTTATTCTACAATGCTCTTTTTCCCACAGGCAACTGCACTAAGTCCCAAGTCTGGTTATTTGCCAAGGAATCCATTTCCTCTTTCATGCCTTGCTCTCACTTCTTTTTGGTGTCTACCTGCATTGCCTCTTCATAACATTCTGGTTCACCAGAATCAGTCAACAATAAGTAATACAATGAAGGAGAGTATCGTTCAAGGGGTATACTTAACCTGGTAGATCTTCTAACAACACTTGCAGGTGTTTGAGCTACCTACTACTCCTGTTGTTGTACATTTTGATTTTCAGGTTCCTTTGGAATTTCTTTTTTAGTGATCTCATCAAGCACCGTGTATTCTTGCTTTTCTTCTTCCTATTTCTTTCCCTGCAACTGATCTTTGTACATGACCTTCTCATTGAATATGACATCTCTACTCCTAATGATTTTGTTATTTTCATAATCCCATAAGCGATAACCAAAATCATTAACATCATATCCAATAAAGGTACACTTCTTGGATTTAGACTCAAGCTTTGTTCTATTTTCTTTATCAATATGAACAAATGCTTCACAACCGAAATTTTTCAAAAAATAATAGTTTACCTTTTTTCTTGTCCATTCCTCTTCTGGAATTCTACCATCCAAAGAACTTGAAGGTCCTTTGTTTATTAAGTAAACATCAATATCTACAACATCTACCCAGAACTCTAAGGGCAAACTGGCATGCAATCTCATACTCCATGCACGCTCCATGATTGTCCTGTTCATCCTTTCTAACACACCATTTTCTTGTGGTGTTCTTGGAACTGTCTTCTCTCTACGAATCCCAGGGTATGAACAGTAATCATCAAACTCCTTGCTGCAATATTCACCTCCATTATCTGATATGAGACACTTCAAACTTTTTCCTATCTCATTCTCAACTAAAGTTTTCCATTTCTTAAAAGTATCAAAAACATCAGATTTTTGTCGAATGCAATAAACCCAAGTTTTTCTAGTTGCATCATCAATAAAAGTAACATAATAAGGAGAGACACCAAGAGATGATACCCGAGCTGGTCCCCATACATCTATATGCACAAGCTCTAACCTTTCATTCTTCTTTTCTTTTCTGACTCTGAGAAATCTGACTCTCTTTTGTTTTCCATAAACACAATGCTCACAGAAGTCCAAATCAATTTGTTTAAGATCTGGCAGAAAATTTCTTTTGTGAAG
>ML792265.1:5461-35644 GCA_009831015.1 Picea engelmannii | reverse complement strand
TGACTCTGAGAAATCTGACTCTCTTTTGTTTTCCATAAACACAATGCTCACAGAAGTCCAAATCAATTTGTTTAAGATCTGGCAGAAAATTTCTTTTGTGAAGTATCTGCATACCCTTCTCACTCATGTATCCCAGCCTATGATGCCATAGTGATGTATCCACTACTATAGAAGCTAAAGATATAGAAGAGTCAGTATTACCAGTACATAAATACAATGTACCTACCTTCTCTCTTTTTGCTATCACCAATTATCCTTTGATGACCTTCCATGTATTATCTGTAAATATGGATATACAACCTTCTCTTTCCAACTGCCCTATTGAAATTAGATTTTTCCTTAAATCTGGAACATGTCTTACCTCTTTCAACAACCATTGGTTTCAATTGCATTGCTTTATTTTTACCTTTCCCATTCCAACAATTTTGCATGGTGCATCATCACCCAAATGAACCTGTCCAAAATCACCTTGAACATAATCTAGAAAATGTTTCCTATGGGGTGTGGCATGAAATGAAGCCCCTGAATCTACTACCTAAGACTCGGAAATATTATCTACATAAATAATCAAAGAATCTTGTAACACATCGCTTGTTACATTTGCTTCATGATTTCTCTCATGTTGTCCATCTCTTTGTTTCTTTGGAGGTCTGGAGTCTTTCTTCAGATGTCCTTTCTTCCCACAATTCCAACACTCTATTTTCCAAGTCTGGATTTGGATATTCCCTTCCTAGAATTCCCACGGTTACCTGAGCCCTTTCCTCTATCCTTTTGTCTTCCCCTGTTCTCCATGTTCAACGCATTACCTGATGTCTCACCTGTGCTTTTCCATCGCATTTCCTCACTAAGGATAACACCAACAACATCATCAAATTTTAAAGTATTTGAACCAGAGACAGAGTTACTTACAACCATGACCAAGCCGTTCCATCTTTCTGGCAATGAGCACAAGATTAGAAGAGCCCTAACCTCATCATCAAAGTCCACTTTTACGGAACTTAGTTGATTAGTAACCGTATTAAATTCATTTAAATGATCTGCAACATACCCACCTTCTGAAATCTTCATATTAAATAATCTCTTCATTAGAAATACATTATTAGATGCCAAGGGTTTTTCATACAGTTTAGCCAACACATCCATCATATCCTTCATTGTCTTTTCTTTCGAAATATTGAAAGCCATCGACGCTGCCAAGCTCAGCCATATCGTTCCAAGAGCCTTTCTGTCAAGAATCTCCCATTCTTCGTCCTTCATGGCTGTCGACTTCTTTGCTACTCCGCCCAATGGTAGGAATAGATCCTTCTGATATAAATAATCTTCCATTTGCATCTTCCATAACTGGTAGTTTTGGCCATTAAATTTCTCGACCCTAAACTTTCCATCTTCCGACATTGCTCCCAATCGAACCAGGAACCCTCTTTTCCTACGAGTTACCTTTCTCTCTGATACCAATTGTTAGAAAAATAGGACCACGGAGCAATACAATAAATCAAATGTGGAAACAAAACACAAAAGATACACAATACAAGAGAGACATAGATTTACGTGGTTCACCCAGTGTGGGCTACGTCCACCAGAGAAATTGCCAGGTCCTTCCTTTATTATTATCCAGCAAATGAAGGGATACAAGCTACAACAAAATCCACTGTAACTTCCTCTTCTTTCTCTCACAGTATCCTCTCTCAGAATACAATACTCGCCATCATACATAGCCGCAATACATTTCCCTCATAAAAGAGGGTTGCCTTCAAGGGAAAAAAACCCTAACATAATTTCTACTGTTAGATCTGCGACCTTATAATGAACAGTCCATATTTACAATGAAATTACAATATACTTTTACAAGGCAATGTTTCCTTTGGGGGCTTCGCCCCCGAACCCCCCAGCCAGGGGGATAGCCCCCATGAACCCTGCAGAGGGGGTACTGTACATACTTATGGGGTGTAAAGTCTCCATGGGGTATAAACACAACTGAAAAACACAAGACCTCTGAGTTAGGAAGATAATCAGGCTCCACAACCAACACCCTTGTGACTCCCATTAGTTCTTAACAATCATAACATACTAGTTAATTAAGAGAAAACACACCTCCTTGTGACTCCCATCAACATATTCACTTTTGGCAACTTAGCTCATGATATTTGAAATTATTTTCAAAAAATATTACTCATTTATCCAAAATAAAACACGCTGTCCAAAAATTCCTGAAGTCAACTGTCATCAACAATAGATAAAATAAAACTCAAAATCCATATTTCCCACTCCGAGATGCAACCTTTCCTTGATTGTTGTTGTCACCCTTCGATTTTCCTGAATTTTTCTTTGGCTGCGTTGAGCCTTTAGGCCTAATCTCACTCATCACGTGGGAACAATAGTCCCCCAAATGCATCTAGGAAGACACGTATTTGTCAGAGCCACTAGAGGGTGAGGAAGGAGCAGCAGGGGATTTCCCTTTGTCAGGGGCATGGTGGGCCTCAGTTTTCAACCTTTTCCTAGCATGAGAAGACTGCACTGGTGAGTGGGGAGCAACTTTGTCCATGGGGTTAATAAGAAGAGGACCAGGTAGGGATAAATTAGGCTAGCCACGATGTTGGGAGATTGTCGGGTGGAAAATATCTTGCCATCCATCATTTTAAGGGACCTTGGGTTGCAATGAGACGTGATGAGTTACATGGATACCAGGGGCTTGCAGAACATGGAAAGGAGGTCTTTTGAGCCTAGGTTGGATCACTCCTTTCCCAATAAAATTGAAAAATCCAGCCTGAAACAACTGGCCAAGCTCTTGTGATTCAACATCAAAAGTTATGGAGAACCTTGGCCTTCTTGGGCCTTTGTTCCAATTACCTCTCCCTATGATTCCTCGGCCATGGCTACCGCAACTAAAAAAACTCATTCATGCATGCATGATTGATTAGCAAGTAGTCTTTTAAATAACCATACATGAAAACTCTTAAAAATATGAAATAGATTTGTCTCATCGATGTATAAGACTCGTGCAATCCAATCCATACAAATTGTTTTACTTTTTATCAATGAGCAGGGGGTGGATAAAGGGTCCTGGGATATGTGAGGGGTTTGTATTGAGTGAAACATGATATGATGAGGGGGGGAAAATAATATTACTGCTCAAGGACAACAACAATCAATTACAAACCAAAATAAAACATCATTGTAGCTCAACCAAGACACTTCTACTGCCAATTGCTTCAACACAAAAAATTTCTTGACTGTAACCAATTTTAGAACAGGGAGTGAAAAAAAAATGAATGTGGGAAGGCGATGGGGTTGTAATTAGAAAAAAGAGAAATAATGGTGGGGGAATGAGAGAGGGTATTGTTCATAAAATTAATCAAGTAATCCATATAATCATTCTGTCAAAAAGAGATACACCAACCAAATGATCATTGTGACCCAATAAAAATTACTGTATATTAACTAGTTCATTGTTCACAATCAAATATCCAACACAGTGCCATCAACAAGACTTTATGCATTCCACAACAATTTGTAAGGGAGTTTTGTTCCATCAACAAGGGGGTCCCACCTACTAGTATTATTTATCTTTAATAATAATAGGATTTAGCAACACGTTGCAGGCAAAACTCCGTTGCTATTTTTAATCGTCAACAAACTGGAGACTCCATAGGGAAATTTGTTTTCAATAGATTTAGAACTTAGAACTCTTGGTTTTGCAAACCAAGAACAACATGCCAAGAATATATAACCAGGAAGATTATGCAACAGGGAGAAGTGAGTGGAATTAATGGAAAGATGACATGGAATTTAGGAATTATTCATGAAAAGTGTTAAGTATGAAGGGTTTTTTCCACTGTATGCATAATCATTCGACTAGGATCTACTCTCACTGTAAGGAAAAAATAAAATTAGACTTGATCTTAAAATCTCAATGGATGAAGAAATGGCAAGAAGAAGCGAGAGATAACCAATTCTTTACAAGACAACAGTGGAAATATATAACAATTTCAAGGGTCCTTCAGAGGAGACATCATAACAACTGTGTAGCTTGATTGTTATTGACTAAAAATGCTTTGTAGGAGTGTCACTCTGGCAGAATCGATCCAACATCCTATCTTGACAAAGTTAACTAAAAGATGATAGGAAACAAAATCATGAGAGAAGTAAAAATGCAGAAATTAAAACAACAACAATAAAAGACAAAAAAAAAAAAAAAGCGGCAAGAAAAGCTTTGAAACATAAAGCATAAATTAAACTATTGTAAAGAAAAAAATAAAATAGCACAAAAATGAAGACAGATCTAAGCTACTAATATACATAAAATCCAATCAACATTAGAACTTTTCACATTGGCCCCTCGCAATACTTCAAGCGAGGATTGTTAGAGTTGTAGGAAAACAATTTCCTCTGTGAATCCTTTAAAATGTATGAGTTAGTGTCCAAGACAAAAGCAATTTGGAATAGATCCAACACTTGGAATTCTGATGTAATTATCAGCCCCTTGACGCACACGATTAAATCATCAAGATAAGCATGGAGACTGACCAATTCATCAAAAGTTGTGTATAGGCATTTTAAAAGCAATACTTTCATCAAGTAATCCAGAAGGAAGGCATTTGTAAGTTATAGTATCACAATTAGTAATAAAAGTGGTTTTGTGAACATTTTCCCCTTTTACCTTGATTTTATTGTAACCCAGAATTTTTTCAAGTAAGGGATTCAACTGTAACTCTAGAACCTGCTACAAAATCATTCTTGTATTGAGGGGGGGAGAAGGATTTCTCATAATAGCCTGACTGAAGGTGCAAAGATGAATGTAAGTTATAATATGACTTGTGGTGTTTGAAGTAGGTACCCAATTTGGAACCCGTTCAGGGTGGACTAAAAAAATAATCCTAGACCTTAAGAAATTTCCCAACTCCCTTTGAAAGGTTGCTTTCAGTGCAGAGTTAACAAGTCCTTGTTTTTTCCTAGCTGGTTTCATATTATGTTGAATAAGACCAGGATCAAAACCACGAATATCCTCATAAGACCAAACAAAAACATTTTGAAATTCACTGAGTAGCTCAACAGACCTCATCTCTTCCTTATTAGAACATTGGACATTTATTTTAGCATTCATTGAAGATTCAGGTGTCCTAATGTTCATGGAGATGGTTTTGCCCACCTTCTTTCGTAACTCCTCTTCTCTATGTTTTTATTTATTGACCATATCACTCGATGAAAACAAACTCTCAAGAATAGTCAAGCCCCCAAGGATTTTATTGTTTTCTATGGATATAATCTCATCGGGATTAAAAGGTTTGTCTTGAATGAAAGAACAAATGCTCTCATTGTTAGGGAGGGCTTGCCAAGATTCTACATTTTCAAGGATGTACGGACAATATAGAGACTGAAAAGAACAATCAGGCCTGTGAGGAAAAATTTGTTGATTAGGAGAAGATGAAAAGATAGCTAACCAACCAACCATTGAATTCAAATCCCTCTTAACATGAGTGATGTTGAAGGATAAAAGGTTGGAGATAAGCACCCAAACAGTTTGGGAGTATCGTTCCATTAACTTGTCGCTAGGAAAGCACACTTTTCGCATTGAGTTCACAACAAGCTCAGAATCTCCAAAAACTGAAAGGTGACTACAATTGAGATTAAGGGCATTTTAAATGCCTAACGATAAAGCTTAGAATTCAGTGACATTGTTTGTACAAGAAAACTCTAACCTGTAGGACAAATTATGAATTTTCCCTATAGGGGAAACCAAGACAATGCCAACCCCATTACCTTCATTAGAGTGTGAACCATTAAAGTGCATGTACCACATAGCATCATCTAATTCAGTCCCTTCCAAAGGATAATTATCCTCTTCAACAAAGATGGAATACACTCCTAGGTACTCTTCAATACACTTTATGCTAGATTGCGGAACACTCTCTATGTAGGGTGAAATTCTTCCCTCTCTAAGGACTATAATGTTCTTACGATTCCGAGGAATGGATAAATGTGTTCTGTCGAGTGAGAAGTATCCACCTGTTAAGGCTTGCCAATCCCTTCCCAAGATAATTGAGTAATTTCTTACATGCATATCAATTACCTGAATGCTAAGGGTTGTTCTTATCTCGGGATGAGCGCATAAAACCAAGGTCACATCCTTAATCTCACCTATGGTTGTTTGTTGTAGACTATTATAGGATATCATGCTTCTAACGTTTTCATTTGTACAAGACAAGCCTAGCTCTTCCATAATAATCTTTGACATCAAACTTGGGCCTGAACCACCATCAATGAGGAAACAATGGGCAATTTTATCCATAATCTTTACAAAAATATAAAAAGGGGGATTTTTTATAGGGTATCTAAAGCTATGTACATCTACTTTATTTATAGAAGAATCCTCTTCCTTTACCTCTTCGAAAAGATTGGCTCCAACATAATATTTTCCTTCCATGAATTGTTTCAGATGGATCTGTTGTTTAGAGATGACAACCATGTCTAGAAGGGTTGCATCTACTTTGATGTTGGCCAACTGATTCAAGATATTGTATTTGGAAGAGGGGAGAGGAGGAGTGATTCCTTGACTCTTGGGAACCTTAGAAACTTGGAGAGTAGCATCGGTTGAGGATGAGCTCGGGCCAAAAGAACTGTGGGTTGGATCAAATTTTCCCTTGGGAGCGTAGGATTTGTTCCTAGTGTTGATGACCACGACATCCTCTGGCTCTGCAAAATCTAGGACATCGATAGTAGTTTCTAGTATTTTACCAAAGATATTATCTCTCGCACTCTTCTTGACCTCACACATGGTTTCTTCGTGGTGTTCCTCGCAAAAGTTACACCAACTCCGAGGCAAGATAGTCTTAGATTGAAAATTATTTTCAACTAGATTCCTAAAGGGAGGTGTAGAAGAGGATGATGCTCCAAGGGTGAGAGGGGAGACAGTTCCCTTTTTCTTGAATGCTATCATATGATTATTCATATCTTGTACTAGTTGTAAGAGGGAAGACATGTATGTTTTTCTAATGGATTCTCCCTGGGGAAGACCAGTTCTTTCAAGTTGTTCTTCATACTATGAACATGTATGCAGAGCAGATCCAAGATTATCAATGGATTTTTCCTCAAGCCTATGATGGTAAGGAGAAGGCAATGCATTGTAGTAATGCACGAAAGTGGCTTGGTTCTGAGGGCGGATAAGTTTGGGGATTTGATTGTATAATTTGGTGAAACGCAAGTTGAAAGACTTTATGGTCTCACCATATTTATAGGTGACGTTATTATATTCCCTCAACTTCTTGACAGGGGATTTTAGATTGTCCATAAGTGGATTGGAACCAATAGATTAACTCCTCCCAAGTAGACAGAATATTAGGAGGAAGGTCAAAGAAGTCAGCCGCAGCCTTTCCTTCCAAGGAATTGATGAACAAGAGCATGACAGTGTCATTGTAGTTGGCCCCTATGTTATGACAAGCATTAGAAAATGCCACCAAGTGTTCATTTCTAATGACAGTGTTATTTCCTGAAAACTTAGGCAAGTTCTCCTTAAACTTCAGAAGTGGATGAGTAGTAGGTGCTAGGTTAAGAGGAGAGGACACATGCCATGGTGTGGTTGTGGCATCTTCTTCGAACTGAAAAATCCCATACTTTTTAATGACTTTGTTGGGGTTTGTGGTAAATTGTACAAGGATATGGTGGTTATATAAGCTACCTATCACTGACGGCGATGAATATTGAGAATATGGAGCACTTCGAGTGCTACCAGAGCCATGACTAGATGCCATCCTGTGGATGATAGATGAGGGGAAGAAAGACGAACTGGATGAATCAGATAAACTTCTCCTTAGAGCACTTTTTTGGGTAGACAACACAATGTTTCTTCTTCCTATTTCAGCAATAGGATTGGTTTTAGGTGACATACCTCTTCTTCTTCTATAAGCACGAGAATATAAGGACATGAAAGAAAGGCCAAAACGTTGAAGAAAAAAAAGGGTCAATGTTGATTTCTAGGTTGTCTACATCTAGCTTCCAATTGCTCTTGAGCACTAATATCTCATTCAATTGCTGCCCAAGAATGGTTAAGCTCAGCACGGGTGTTGGCAGTGTCTAAGATGGTATTAAACAAATTCAAAGCAATACTAGTTTGATCTCGAAGATCGAGCTCAATATTTGGATGCCTTGCAACAGGAACAATCATTAAGAATAAAACAGTCAAAGAATCAATTTCAGAAAAGAAATATGTATCGATGAAAATCGAGTATAGAAATTAACCTGAGAGATATCGAAGATCTCCTCAGTATGGTCGCCAAATAAATGTCAAGGAAAAGATATGAAATGATCTTACTCAAGCATTTTCAAACTCTTCCTGGCTATAGAAAAGTAGATGGGAATATCCCCCTATATTTATAGCCACCAAAAATAACATCCTAACTCACAAGTATCAATTACGAGTGCTTAGGCTAGTCTTTTATCAATAAAATGCTTGTTGTAAATTTACATTTTATGTAATTTTCTGAACATATCAGTTGTTGAAATAAATGTAATGATTGAATTAAAGTCACTTAGATGATAATCAAGAAATATGAGACATAAAGAAATCCTTTATTTCATTCAAGTTCACCAAAGAGTCATTTTCTTTACAAAATCTCATGCAGAAATTTTTGACCAAATTCAAACTTAGACATCTCTGATGAAACATACAAAAGGACCTCTAATAAAAAGCCAAAAATGAACTCTAAAAGATGGATCAACTTGCCAAATATTGTTGCCCATTCGACTCTGCATAATAGCCTTTGTTAGTCATGAAAACTAATTCACAAACAGACAAGCCTACACAGACTATCAAATATAGATCAACACCTATGAAAAACAAGTCTCTGAATGATGTGATTCAGCCCAGAATATTGTTGTCTACAATAAGACCATGCTATCATAAAAGAGAATTAGGTTTGTGATGAATAAATGAATGAATGAAAACTGAACTATCTCAACATAAACTCAAAGAGCAAACCTTAGTATGATTCTGCTTCTATCCTCCTCTTGTTCCTCCCTTTCCTTTTGCTTGTAAACAAATTAGAATTGGTTGAAGTAGTTTAACCAACTCATTAGTTAAGTTAATTAAAAGACTCAACCAACTTTAGTTAGGGGGAAAAGTAATAATCATAATAAGGTTATAATTAAATAATAACTAGTAGGTGGGACCCCCTGTGACTCCCATTAGTTCTTAACAATCATAACATACTAGTCAATTAAGCAAAAACACACCTCCTTGTGACTCTCATCAACATATTCACTTTTGGAAATTTAGCTCATGATGTTTGAAATTATTTTCAAAAAATATTACTCATGTATCCAAAATAAAGCATGTTGTCTAAAAATTCCTGAAGTCAGTTGTCATCAACAATAGATAAAATAAAACTCAAAAGCCATATTTCCCACTCTAAGATGAAATATTTCCTTGATTGTTGTTGTCACCCTTCGATTTTCCTGAATTTTCCTTTGGCTGCGTTGAGCCTTTAGGCCTAATATCGCTCATCACGTGGGAACAATTGTCCCTCAAATGAATTCAGGAAGACACTGATTTGTCAGAGCCATTGGAGGGTGAGGAAGGAGCAGCAAGGGATTTTCCTTTGTCAGGGGCATGGTGGGCCTCGGTTTTCAACCATTTTCTAGTATGAGAGGTCTGAACTGGTGATTGGGGAGAAACTTGGGCCATAGGGTTAATATACAGAGGAGCGGGTAGGGATAAATTAGGCTAGCCACGATGTTGGGAGACTGTCAGGTGGACAATCTCTTGCCATCCATCATTTTCATGGACCTTGGGTTGCAATGAGACGTGAGGAGGCACAAGGATACCAGGGGCTTGCGGAACTTGGAAAGGAGGCCTTTCGGGCCTGGGTTGGACCACTCCTTTCCTAATCCAATTGAAAAATATGGCCTAAAACAACTGTCCAAGCTCTTGTGAGTCAGCATCAAAATGTGTGGAGAACCTTGGCCTTCTTGGGCCTTTGTTCCAATTACCTCTCCCTTTGTTTCCTCGGCCATGGATACCTTGGCTGAAAAAACTCATTCCTGTATGCATGATTGATTATCAAATAGTCTTTTAAATAACCATACATGACAACTTTTAAAAATATGAAATAGATTTGGCTCAATGATGTATCAGACTCATGCAATCCAATCCATACAAATTGTTTTACTTTTTATCAATGAGCAGGGGGTGAATAAAGGGTCCTGGGATATGTGAGGGGTTTGTATTGAGAGAAACATGATATAATNACTACTCAAGGAAAAAAACAATCAACTGCAAACCAAAGAAAACATCATTGTAGCTCAACCAAGACACTTCTATTGCCAACTGCTTCAACACAAAGTTTTCTTGACTGTAATCAATTTTAGAACAGGGTGAAAAAACAATGAATGTGGGAAGGCGATGGTGTTGTAATTAGTGAAAAGTGAAATAATGGTGGGGAATGAGAACGGGTACTGTTCATAAAATTAATCAAGTAATCCATATAATCATTCTGTCAAAAGGAGATATACCAACCAAATGATCATTGTGACCCAATAACAATTATTGTATATTAACTAGTGCACTTTTCATAGTCAAATATCCAACATAGTGCCATCAACAAGACTTTATGCATTCCTCAACAATCTGTAAGGGAGTTTTATTCCTTTTATTTATAACAATTCTCAATTGTATAATAGTAAGCATTTCCGCTCTGTTAATCATTAAAATCAACCACTGCCCACAACTTACTTCAATCAACAAATACACTGAAAAGTCATGTTTCAAAATTTTCAATGAAGTCATACTGTCACTGCAATCGAGCCTGTCATTTAAAATGCATGATATTTGTTAAACATATATAGTGGACAACCAACCCAATAATATAGATTTGAATTGTAAAACCCTAGCTCGTCATTTAAACAATCAGACAACATCCATCATTCCAACTCATGCTATGCACAAAATAATTCAATCATGCAAGTGTAATTTGTTCACTGTACAATCTCAATTCAATGTGACTCTAAATAATCAAAATTTTGGGCTATCCATTCAACACAACGAGGTTCAACAACATGCCCGACTTCATAATACCATAATGGAATTGCAACAAGTTCTGCTTAAAACTCTGTGACTATCTCTGAGTGCGCAACCCAAATTTATACATATCATACACAATAGGCAGCCACCCAAAACACCATGATGTGACATTCCCATTTTACAATTCTAAACACAGTCACAATATTAACTTAACCAATTGTGCCGAGCTATCAATCTAATGCAGTATTGATTCAAATTAATCAAGCTGCAATTAACCATGTTGTGTAAAACTCGAGCTCATCCCTAATGATGCAATCAAATAATCATAACGCATACAGTGGATGGATTTGCTACAGTCAACATGTTTCCATAATCATTTGGCCCAAAAACACTCATAGTTACAGTGACCATTTATTCGTGGTGTAAGAATACCATACAAACAAATGCATTACATGCGTACATCATTTAACAATTGCAACCAATGCCAAGTTTAACATCCCAATGATCTTCAATGCAAAAGATAGTGACTGTGTATCAACCCCAATCTTCAATAAACCAATTCAATGTCGATCCTATACTTGGACTGTCGTAACAATCAATAACCGACCCAACATGTTGTGACAACCACACATACCTATGCAACAACATGAAGCGAGTTTGTTACCTTCTCAATTTAAACAATATTGGGTTATCAAAACACAAGGAGAGCGACTGTGTATTTTGAATTGTCCAATTAACAATGCAGGGTTTACCCATTGTAATAACATAGGAAGTGACTAGATACCAGAACCAACACGACTGTCACATGACCAACTGGGCGAGCCTGTACCCAATTTAGTCGACAATATACAACCATCCAACAATAACCAAGTAGTAAACCCAACAGGTCACGCCAATCTTCTCTATCAACCCTCAGACCTGTAGAGTTAAGGGTTTGCTCTATGACCAACACAGGGAAAGATAGAGCCAACTCATTTTAATGGTGAAAACCTCTGAGACCAACAATGCATACACAAAGAGAACCACAACTTATTTGTGGACAGGTAAAAAGTCTCACGACGGGAGGGCTATAACAGAGGAATGAGGCTCCAATTCGGCCTGGTAATGATACTTAACACATGCAGGGTATAAACCTTGTGGCTCTCTAGTAAAAAAAACATAATGCTGAAGTGAAGACAGGGCTGAGAAGGAATAAAATAACCCACTGCACGACCTTTAGTGGTGAAAACAAACCAACGCTCAAGTAAATAAACACAGTGACACAGAGTGCTCCCAACCATCAAAACCCATAAAATCCAAAGACTGGATATAGCAATATAAATGCGTGAGGAAAGCCAGCCACCCAAGACCAATCAAAAACCCTCCACTAAACTAACAAGGATAACAGAGAGCCCTTATGGATGCTTCATTCCAAAATCACAATTTTACATAGTTGCAATACTTAAGGAAAGCACAAACCAATACACCTGAGCCAATAATCATTTCATAACCATAGCAGACTCATGAATGGAAAAAAAAAGACATACATGTAATCAAACACCTTAAAACACGAGTTGGTTGAGCGGTTCCTCTCTGCTAAGAAATCAGAGCATAACCACAGCAACAAAGTTGAACAATAACCCGACTAAGGTGGCGTTCAATGGAAGGAGTAAGGGTGATGTGTTGTAAATGCACGTCGCCTCCACCTACAGTTCATTTACTCCTTAGTACATGCCAACAAGCTATTCATTAACACCATTAATTTAAACCATGCATTGGAATATGCATCTATTACTTGTCAAATGTGCCATCCACATCATATATTCCATTTCCAACTTGACCATATTACATATCAACTACATAATCCAATAAACCATGTATCGAATCATCACCAATAGCGCGACCCACATCAACTTATGCCATAACATAATCACCATGCATATCAACTATATAACTCAAAAAAATCACATAGCTTTTAACTTAATAGCTAGGATAGCAATGACTCATTAAAAATCGATGCATGTAGTATAGTATATAACATGTCTTAGTTTCTTCCTTTTTCTTTTATATTGCCTTTTGTTTTTTTCCAATTGCTTGTGTATGTTATTGCTAACCTGTTTATTGTGCAGGTCTCTTAGTAATAGATCCAATAATAGATAGCAGTGATAACAAGGATAACATAGGCCGTTGCAAAATAAAACTTGAACCTAGAACAATAGAAGAACCACAGAACATGCCTTATCCATCGCCAATAAAACAAAATTATATCACCATGTAAGCAGTTTCAAACAGTAGCATGACATCAAATAAGCACCAGGCCTGATCTCCAATCTACAAGGGGGTCCCACCCACTAGTATTATTTAGATTTAATAATAATAGGCTTTAGCAACACTTTGCAGGAAAAACTCCATTGTGATTTTTAATCGTCAGCAGGGGTTTGAAAGTGCAAGGAAAGTCTCATATAAAAGGAGAACACCTCAAACGGTTTAAGGCAAGAAGTGATTATTCATTCACAAAGAGTGAAAAAGGAGCTCTTTGATTGTGCTAAGTTTAGGGTTAGGCACAATAGGGTGAATTGTGTTGGCTGAGTGAAAAGAAGAAGAAGTTGAGACTTGTAAGAGGAAGCTCTACAATTTCTCTAGGGGTTGGATTGTGCAAGTTTGTTGGGAAGTAGGAAGAAGAAAATATTTCCTTATATTCATTGTACATCTATAATAGAGTTGTAGGGAGGAGGCTGTAACTTATTTTTTGTATATATTTGGCATTCTTTGTATAATAAATCAAAGGAGCCTATCTTGGGTGTCGCTTATACATGTGTGTTGTGGAATATTTATGCTTATTGGATGTTATTGTTTCTTGCTTTTATTTGTGTTGTTTAAGTATTGAAATATTGGCTAAATATAAGTATTGTTGGGATGTTTTAACACTACAAGGAAAATACCTTTTAGCGGAGGTTTCTAGTGTTACAAAATTGGAAATAATTGTCAAAAAAAACCTTTTCTACAACATTTTTGCATCGATAGTGGATGTTTTTGCAGATACTATAACGGAAATTGATTATAACTAAAAAAATATGGGCGGTCGGAGGTGCTAGTGGATGTTTACAAATCAATGCATTTGTATAAGTCACAAGCATTGGTACGTACATACACCTACAACACCGGTGTTGTCCACTTAACTTCAAGCACCAAGGTAGTAAAATATTTAAGCACCAGGTCATTTGTCTTATAAGCATTGGGTCTTTAACATCAAAACGCACTGGGTGAATTAAATATAAACAAGCACCAGGGCTTTCTGTATAGAAATCACTGGTGCATTATTAATAAGAAGGCACCGATGTTGTATAAAATAATATGCACCTGTGTGTTATAGGGATAAACATCTCGGTGCATTAAAAATCGAAAGTGTCGGTGCTATTCAGTAACAAACAAGTCTAGGTGCTTATCAATAACACAATAGCACTGGTGCATATCAATAACACATACGCATTGATGCTTTGTATAAGATTAACGCACCGATATCCAAATTTTTAATATAATTTTGTGGTATTAAATTAATATTGAAATCAATGCTAATTTATTACATAAAAGCACCGGTGCGAATTTAATATGAAACACACCGATGAGTTTTAATATCAAACGCACTGATGATATTAATAATTAAAATACTCCAAGAAACATCGACCTCTGATAGTGCAATTATTGTTATTTTTTAATTCTGTTATTTATCAAATAATTTGCATATATATTATATTTTGATTAGTGAATTTGGATATGATGTTTGGATTAATTTGTAATATCATAATATTTTGCATATCTTCATTATAATATTTAGACATCCATATATTTAATCAACGTTGTAACATTTCACAGTGACATTGGACAACACAATAAAATAAATTAAAACATATTTTATTATATGAATAAGAGGGTCTTTGTCATACAAAATGGGACACTTATCGTTAATCCCTTGTCTTTCAATTGGGAAACTATTTCCATTACATTAAACAAAAATGTATGATTTTCACAGACAATTATTTCAAAAAAATACAATTGCAGGTTGCATTGATATCCAAATATATTGGTTATCATTCTTCATTGGAACCGTTGTTAGTGCTCGAGCTACTTCCATGCCTTGGGTTATTTTGTTGAATGTTTGGTTGGTTGTCTCAATTTTTTTTCTCTTCTTGAAGTTCCATCTACAAACATAAAAATAAATTGTAATGATTCTATCTACATTGGTGAGAATAATGAAAATTGAAATAGATAATATGCATGCATTTAAATTGAAAAGCAGCGTACCTCCAAGAAATAAGTGACTCATGAATCATACACATATGTTCAAAATCAAATATCATGCCTTGTTTCAACAATTCTTTTGTTGGCTCAGTTCCATACTTTGTTTCCTGCAAGTTTTATACCCCACAAGAAATCATAGATTTAATATAAAGTATTGTTTTTGTTTCATTAATTATAAAATGATGGAAGTAAAACAACATAGATTATACTTACAAATTCGACAAATAATTTTTTATATGCCAACATATACACGCAACCCTTAATTAACCCAATGTCAATCAATTTTTCCAATGGCTATTCTTTGTATGTTAGCACCTGTTTGAAGACATTCAATTATGGATGTTGTAAAACAACATAAAATATACAAAAAAAAGCTTAAGTTGTTATAAGGAAATGACAATTACTCACAAACTTTGTTATCAACCCTTTTCTTCCTTGTCATACAGTTTTATGTGCAGAATGAGTTCCATTTTCTTTTATTTTCTATAAGAGAATATTTGAAATATAATATTTAATGTATAATTAATTCTTTGTATCTAATAGAAAAATTCAATGATTACATACATTTGAAGCACATTGTTGTTGAGATGGCTCCTCCTGCAATGCAATTATGTCCAATTCTTTGACCATCTCCTTGTACACTTTTTTGGACATTCCAATTGGCATATTTTAGATATCATCTCATTGGTCCTCTAGGATTTTCATAATTTTCCTGAAAAAATAACATGACAATAAAGTATTTTTATATTGATGTATGAAAACTAAATATCACAAAATTGATATATTAATAAATGAATACTTTGTAATATATATATATATATATATATATATATATATATATATATATATATATATATATATTACAAAGTATAAGTGTTTTTAGATATATTACTTTTTGAATGATTCTTTTTTGTTGTTGTATGTTTTTGCTATTGCAAGTTTGACATGTTTCATTGACCATTTCTCTGGAAATGCTTCCTGGCTTCCTGTAGTTTAAATATAACCTGATTCTTGGAATCATTGGATTGATTTCTATATTGTAAGTGGAAATTACATCTATACGTTCGTTCCACTATATCTCTCATAGTTCTGTAAAAGTTTTCCCCCCTTTGAGTAATCTCCAACACCACTCCGGATGAGCTAAGAACCAATTCATCATCATTTACATCTTCCATTTTAATTAATTTTGTTTTGTTATGATGACATTTTGTTCCCTCATTGTTGGTGCATGTAGAACATTAAACATATGTGAATTAATAGATTGTTTGAAACATGTCATCTAATATTCCTAAGTATATTATTAATGAAAATTCAAACAAAAAAATCACATCGAATAATATTTTTTCATTCACGTGATTCATCCCTCTGCAATTTTCCATCAACCTTTTACGCTCTTCTACACTTAGATCATAAATAATGTTATCGAGCTTCCTCATTTTGTGGCCCTGCATGACACACACTAACCAATACATATTAGTTAAACTTACATATAGTTCAACCATATTATTTTGTATAGAATTTACAGAGAACCTAACTTTTTTGTTTTTCCGGATGGGTCATCATTGTTTCGACCATAAATTTTTTTATTTGAACTCTTCTCACTCATATTTTTATAAATATACAACTTGTATCATTCAATACATAAATTGTTAAATATATTTTATAAATAAATCACACAATTTTCAGTGGAAAAAAAATCGTTGTAACCGGTACGCTTTTTATATACAAAGCACTAATGTGTTTATTACATCAAATGCACCGATGTGTTTATTACATAAAACGCACCGGTGTGTTCCATACAATAAAACACATTGAACATTTTAATTTATTTTTTTTAATATTGTGAATTACAATAGTGCAATATATATAGAAGACATCACAACGACTGCAGTAGAAAACATAAACATAGCAAAAAAATTAAACATTCATAAAAAATAAAAAAACAATAGAAAAATTAAACACCGATGAGAAGAAAAATTAAAAAGATTAAAAAAAATTATGTGACAACATTTTATGTGTTGTTTAGATGAGAACATCGACGATATTTTTTTTATGCACCATATTTTTTATTCTTTTTTTTAAATATGGTTTAATTGGTGTGTCCCTTATACATAACACACCGGTGCATTTCTATCGAAAAGGTGCACCAAAAAAGCGGAAAACATTTTTTTTTTAAATGTCTAATTGAAAACCGTTTAAAAAATTAAAAATAAAAATAAAAAGGTAGAGGGTCGACTGTGTTTGGGATCCGATGCAATAAGTGGTCCATTTGCATCACATGTCAAACACTTATATATAGAAAAACAAACCCATTAGATCTAAAATATCTAAAACGGAAAGCCATAATTCTAAAATGATAGAGGGAGTTAAACCCTAGGGTGAAATTTTTCATTCACGTAAGCAAAAAAAACAAGGGTTTAAGGTAAGTATGAATTTTTTTATTTTATTTTTCCTAAATGTAGGGTTTTGAGTGAGTCACCATACCCTTCAAATCTCAATTTTCTAAATATTTTTGTTCTTCCAAGTATGTCTCTCTTCCAAATCTGTCTCCTATAAATTTTGGAAAAATAATGAAAATATTGAATACCTTATTAATATTAAAAAACCTTTATGAAAAAGGTTTAGAGTGAATCACCATACCCTTCAAATTCTCATATTATGAATAATATTGTGGTTCCAAAGTATTATTCTCCTCCACAATGTTCTTTCGTATGTCTCTTTTGCAAGTCTCTCCCCTATAAATTTTTTTAAAATAATGAAATAGTGAATAGCTTTTTAGTATTTAAATGACTTTATGAAATTTGATTCCCGCTCTTTTTTTAATTGTTTAGAAAAAAAAAAAAAAAAACGTGTTTTTTCTTTAACTTTTTTGGTATGACAGTGCATTTATGCAAGATGCAATGGTGCGGCCATATTACATTATGCACCAATGTGTCCATATTATTTGACACACCGAAGACATATAATTGTTTTTTATTAACAAAATCTAGAAACACTGTATGGTTGATTTTTCAACGCACTGGTGCTTATTGTTAATATGTTCACTGGTGCGTTTGTGGTTTATAAGAGTACCCGTATCCTTTTAAACTTATTTGAACTTTTATTTGCACACAAAATAGTATATCCATCTCAAATTATCTTTTAGGATGAATTCACATGACTTGCAATACTTCAGTATACATTTTACATTTTATGTCACCTTATTCTTAAAAAATGGTTTCAAAACTGTATTCAAGCTCAAATTGTGGTATGGTCCTTGAAGTTTATTTTAGATATATACATGGAAATTTATTGCTAATTTTGTTGAAATGCAAGGAGAAAATCTTATTATATGATCAAATGGCCAATTCTTGAAATTCCATCCCATTCCATATTGTTCAAAGTCCATCGCGGAGTTCTCCCTTTCCATCTCCAGTAAGTTTAACTTATTTTATTTATGTTTCGATTATCTCATTGAATTTATTTTGTCCATGTTAATCTGAATAAAAATGTATCCAAATTTGCAGGATCCTGATTTAGAATCGAGTTCAGATGAAGAAAATATTCCAGTACCGATTCAAAAACGTTGGAAGGTCTTATCAGGGTCAACATACCACAAGCAGTTGGTAGATGAAAATGGACAGTCGATTTACCCTACCAAGTGTGGCATTCCATCTTCCATCTGCAATCCTTGGTTGATGATGGTAATAATTGTTTGGTATAATGTAATTTGAACAAACAAATTATTGCATTGTGCTTACTAATATCATTGATGTACTAATATTCAATAGTTTTGAAATTGGGATTCTTCAAATGATGAACGACCTACCTACCATCTTCCGTTGCATGCCACAACAATTTCAACCTAAGAGAAGGTTGCAATGAGAGCACAACTCTGAAAGAAAGCGTACCAAGAATGGTTGAATCAACAACCTATTCAATTCTCGCTACATCCAGATTCACCAATTAGGAATGACTACAACAATAGTAGTTCTTCGGAAGTTGGTAATGGAGACAATCAAAAAGAGGTTAGTATGGATGACTACTTATGGGATATGACTTTCATGGAGACAATGTTGTTAGATGCATTCCTTAACGATAAGCTAGGGGATGATGCTCATATTAATGATACCATTTTGGAAAGCCTAAAATCTGCTTCCACCACCCCTTTCTTTGGACCTAGTGCCCAATTAAATTCTACCCAACTTTAGACAAAAATGTTACTTTACAACGTGAAAGCAAATTTTGGCATGTCACATGCATGTTTCTTGGCAATATTGAAGTAATTGACTAGCAAGTGCCTTATATTAATTTTTCAAAATCTTGTCACAGTACAATCAACATTAGCAACGGTTCCTTTTATGAACTTTAAATGATCTTGTACATTAATTCTATTGCCCACTAACTGCAAGATATTCAAAGATAAGGTTCTTCCTAATGATAATGTTTTTCCCAATATCTACGAAGAGGCAAAGCAATTGTTGAAAATGTTGGGTGTTGAGTATATATCATATCATGCATGTCTGAATGATTGTATTCTATATAGAGGAGAATATGTAAACAAAGATATATGTTTGAAATGTTGGCATGAAAGGTATCATAAATCAAATAAAAATGGTAAATCACATGGTCCTCCTCATAAGATATTGAGGCACATGCCTATAATCACAAGGATTAAAAGGCTCTTTCATTCCAAAGAATTAGTTAAGTTGTAAGGATGGCATGCCTCGCACAAAAGTGATTTGGGAGTTATGTGAACCCCAATAGATTCAATAGCAACGAAGCATATAGAGAATACATGGCCATAAAAATTCAAGGATGAAGTAAAAATTCTATGAATTAGCATAGAAATGGATGGTGTGAACCCATATTCCCTCCAAATCACCAACTATTTTGTTTGGCTTGTAATAGTGATCAATAACAATATTCCCCCATGGTTGTCCATGAAGAATGGATATCTTATGTTGGCCCTTATAGTCCCTTGTAGAAGATAAATGAAGAATATGGATGTATACCTACAACCATTGTGATCTAGGTGGATATCGATGGCCACCCACCTATTCCACTGGCTCAAAATAGATTTTTCCACCTCGACAGTTTTTCGACAAATTTTCGGGTCCCAAACTTTTGGGTCGTTTTGAGGCCCTAAACGACATTTTTTGTGGATTTAGAGCCCAAATAATTTCATAAGGAACTAGCCTAGGCTAGTAAGAATGTGTTATTCTTGACTGGACCTTTCCAACGGTGTATCGACCACCCTAAATAGAGATCGTATGCAATAGTTACGCCCCCGAGAAGTTGACATATCAACTACGTCCATCGGGGCCCGCAAACCTTTTGTCTTTTCATCTTCCAGGGTTAGGGTTTTGGATTTTTACTTATGTTAAAAAGGCCTTTAAAGCCTCATTGTAATAATCATGTTCTTGTGAATGTGAGTAGTCGTCACATCTATTCTCAGAGATAAGTTGTCACCATTATAGTGAGTCTTTCACTCTGTATTTCTACAGTTTTGTACATTTCGCTCATTAATAGAAATTGTGTATTACTGTATTTCTTTGTATATGAAAATATTTATGTAATATCTCTTCTTTCATTTCGTTCTCAAAAATAATATAGATCAATGGTATCAGAGTAGGCTACTCTTGATCATTTTTCAGTGCATGTCCCCGATGAGGTCTGAGAATACCAATTTGGGTCTCGAGCTTGTCTCTCTTGAGGACAATCACTTTCGCACGCCCAAGAAATCCTCCATGGCAGAAGAAAAGAAAAATGACAAAGTAGAATATTCTATTAATTTGTTTCTTGAGAAAGCTCTCACGCAACAGACAGACGAAATGATGGAGAATTTTTCCCACGTCCTTCAACGCCTGCCGATAACAACAAGCACATCTTCATCAAGCGGCCATTTTGGAGGCACCTCTCCTTTCAAGGTACAAGTTAATTTTTGTATTCCCATATTTGAAGGTCAAATAGATGCAAATGCCCTAGAAAAATGGTTGAATCTACTAGAAGGTTATTTCTTTGTTCACAATTTTTCTGACAGGGAAAATATCACCTTCGCACTCCTTAAGGATCTCCCTGATGTCAAACATTGGTGGGAAACTTACCGGGATCAAAGTTCCACAGAGGAGTATGGAATATATGGGGTTGATCCCACTTGGGATTTTTTTATGGATGTGATCAAGGAACAATATTACCCTACTGGTAACTATGACAACCAATACATGAGATGGACCACACCATGATAAGAGAGAGGCCAAACAATGTCGGAGTTCAAAAATAATTTCCATACCTTGCACACCAGGCTGGGTATCAAAGACTCTAAGCAACATCTAGTTATGAAATACTGCAGGGCTCTACATAAGTACATCCAAACCGAAATGGATTTCCTAGACATCTCATCACTGGGGAGCTGCCTATCGATATGTTGTCAAAATCAAGAAGAAATTTAGTCACAAAAACAAATGAGAGTTTGGTTTTGCAAATCCACGACAACCAAAGTATGATAAATACATCCCTAAGAAACAACCTCCTGAAAACCCATCCAAGCCACAAAAAAAGAAGGGCCACAGGAAGACAAACAAGGACACTGGAAAGTGGTGTGATTTCCACAAAATCCCCTGGAACAACACTGATGAATGTCACTCAAAATAGTCATTGGTGGCCAAGATCAAAGACAAGAAGTCGAACCCTAATTCAGAATATGATTCAGAAAATAATGGGAAAAGATAGATCATCAACGTAAAACCCACTGCTACTGTCACGACTGCAACAATTCAACCAGAAGAACCAACAGATATTGAAGAGGGGGAGCACCTTTTTCATTCAGAGATGTGGGTGAAGGGTACCCCACTGCATTTTATTGTTGATAGTGGAAGCCATAAAAACCTCATCTCAGCAGAGGTCATCAAAAAAATGGGATTGTTGACAACACCACACCTACAACCATATAACATCGGGTGGATTTTCCAAGGATGAGATCTTTGTGTCATCTAGTAGTGTCAATTTTCATACGACATCCAACCCTTCAAGGATGAGGTATTATGTGATGTTTCCCCGCTGGATGTATATGATGTTATTTTGGGCCAGCCATATATGTGGAAGCACCATGTTATTTATGAGTCTCAATCCCGTAGTGTCATTGTTACTCTGGGGAGTCATCTCTACAAGATACTAGAAGTAGTTCCAACGACTGTCCCACCTAAACAGTGTTGCAAGGTAGTATCTCATACTACAAAATTCAGCTTCTTCACAATTTGTTCAAAAGGTGAACAGAAGGGCACTGCAACCATTGCAGCCTTAGTCCAATAACCTTCTATCTAGCAGAAGTAGTTTGAAAATATTGAAGCAAAGGACAAATATTCCTTCTACACAGATTCATCTCATCAAGTTCTCAACAACCTCCCACAAACCAAGCATCGCAACTTCTCCAACAAGGTAAGCATCTCACCAAGGTTCAGATTTAGCACATGCTCCCCCCTACCCTTCGAGAAATCAACGCAATGGAGAACATTTATTCCTAAGGAGAGAGGATTGATCCAGGTGGATATCAATGGCCACCCACCTATTCCACTGGCTCAAAATAGAGTTTTCCACCTTGACAGTTTTTTCAGTCCCAAACTTCTGAGGCTGTTTTGAGGCCCTAAATGACGTTTTTGGGGGACTTAGGGCCCAGGAGATTACTCAAAGGAACCTTTTGGACCAGTAGGAATGTGTTATTCTCAGCTAGACCTTTCCAATGGTGTATCGAACCCCCCAAATGGAGATCGTATGCAAATGTTACGCCCCCGGGAAGTTGACGTATCACCTACCCCCATCGGGGCCCACAAACATTTTGGCTTTTCATCTTTCGAGGTTAGGGTTTTGGATTTTTCCTTATGTTAAAAATGCCTTTAAAGCCTCATTTTAACAATAATATTCTTGCAAATATGAGTATCTGTCACATCTCTTCTCAAAGATAAGCTACCACCATTCTAGCAAGTCTTTCACTCTATATTTCTACAGTTTTGTACATTTCATTCATTAATAGAGAAACATCTTATTTCAATGGTAAACCAGAGAGAACCCAAATGCCTGCAATAATGACACCAACAAAAGCGCTTAGAGCATATGATACAAAGAAGGAGAAGGAGATTACATAAATGTTCGATTCAAATGGGGAGCTTATGTTTTATGATCCAGAATTCTTCGGCACCTATGTTAAGAAATTTCCCATTGGGATGAGAAGGAAATCTATATTTTATGGGATCCCCTATTGGGAGCATCTTAAGATTGCTCACTTACAAGATCCCATGCATATATTTAAAAATGTGTCATCTTCTTTATGGAGGCACATATCATCGAAAGAAAGTGACACATTGGTTGTGTGGAGAGATATTATTTCTTCAAAAACTAAATAGAAACATTGGCCAAGACAAGAAAGTATAGGAGAGGTTATTCCCTCTTGGTCTTTCAGAGACAGTGATGTCCCATGGATTTTGAAGAAAGAAGATCTTTCTTTGGAAAAGGAAGTTATATTGGGTGTGAAGGTGCATTTTTTATATGGGTCTTCCCTACAACGTTGCTTCACAGTGCGTCAATACCATTTGTTGGGGTTGAAATAACATGACCATTTGAACCTTCTAAAGGTACAACATATGTCAAAAATATGATTTTATTATTTGTAATTTTTATTTTTATGCCATGGGATAAAACATAATTAATTTTATATTTGTTTACTTTGTAGTATCATTATCCTCTGCTCGTGCATGGGTGTGTGAACCATGACTTCTCCCATGACCTAAGGCATTCCATATCTAAATTATATGCATTTGTACGTTGGATCATATCAAAGAAGATTCATATAGCTATAATTCCATGGTAGCGTCAAGAGATAGTTGGGATTGTTTGTATGTTTGAGAAGGAACTACCGTCGAGTTTCATGGACTTGCAAGTTCATCTTCTAATTCACCTAGTAGATGAGCTTGAATTATTCAAGGTGGTATCCTCTCGTTGGATGTTTTTTTAGAGAGGTACATGAAGAAATTGAAAGGATTTGTTCGTCAAAGGGAAAAACCCAAGGGGTTTATGGAAGAGGGGTACATATCATATGAATCTTTCTATTATGCCAGTGTGTACATCAAGAAGATTGAAAACACACCAAGTGCAGTGATTTGGGACGATGAAAGGGATGAAGACAAAAGAGAATAGGAGCTTCTCCAAATGAATGGAAAAAGGCGCTTGATAAATAGTAAGTGACTTATCGTTTGTCGAATTTATACACAGTAACTATTCACACTGGACTTCATAATGTATATTTTCATTATATCATATGTACTATATGTTGGTTTGATTTCATGAATACATCAGTGAATTCAGAAATTGATTTCATCAATAAATTCATTCTTTACAATTCGGAGGCAACACAACCATGGGTCACATTGTACGAACAGAAGAGGAGAAAATGAGAAAGTGATAGGAAATAATTCAGACGGTTGAATGGTAGAAGCATGCCTTATCCTAATCATTTAAAAGAAAATATGCAATGATATGCCCCAACAGTTGGGTTGCTGACAAAATTAGATAGAAATATGGTTCATCTGATCATTACCCGCGTGAAGAAGAGGATGCACTAAACATAGGGATTAGTTGCATCAACTTGGTAATAATATTTTTGTGTACATAATTTTTAACTTCGTAATGCACATTTGAATTGTAAGTACATATATATTATTTTATATCTTGATGGTTAGGTTATTAGACACATATTGACACTGTGATTTGTTCATTTTTTATTGGTGCATTTGTTCCCATCTATGTGATCATATGGACATCATTTTCGCACAGAGGATGCCTATGATGGACACATGACACAAGACTGTAGAGTGGAAGTCGTGTTCGACCAATCTATTCATGCTAGCCACCACGATTAAAACACCATATAGGGGAAGTTAGGTTACATTAGAAATATACAAGATATCATTCGAGTGGACTCTCTTCTTTCCAATGTGTTATTTATAGGTGCAAGTGGTGGGAGACCTTTGATCAGAATAATGTAAAGGAAGATAGTGATAGTGGGATGATATGTATCAACTCTAAAAATATGTGGGATGAAGCTAAGGAGCTTTATGTTTTCCCAAAAAAATGCAACCAAGTGTTTTTTTACCCAGATGTGTTGGATAGGGATTGGTGGTTTGTATTGAGACACAACCCTAGATCAAAACATATTTTTGAAAACAACAATATTATCATGCCAAGAAAGGAAGATAATGAGGGTGATGAAAACAAAGAGTGATATGTATGTTTTATTTCATCTTTAATATTGTTGTTGTATATTTTTGTTATATTATTTATTTAGCTAATTATATTGTTTTTTATTCATCTTCCGACAAAGGAAATGTTAAGTTAATTATAATAAATCTTTGAACAATTTTAGTTGGTTAACATTCAGTTTGATGTGTAATGTGTTTGTCTTTCAAATTATTTGTGATTGAATGGAACGTTTTTTATTTGAACATATTTATCTATCATTGCATATATTTAAAAATGTTTCATCTTCTTTAAGTATTTCCAATTGTGAAATCCTGAAAAATGTTAAATGTTCAGTTGAACTTTTAATGGGATATGGAATTTTATTTTTTATGTTGATATAATTAAATGTAATGATATGGTTGATATGCATGTTTAATAGTACAACATTTTTGAGGATGTGTTAACAAGATGATTCAAAAAATGAGTTTATGTTCATTTATTTTGTAGATTTAAAAGTAAGATTAACAAAAAATGTGGTTTATAATTAAAAAATTAAAATAATAACATGATTTTGTGATAACTTGGTTTTTAACTAAAGCAGTGTTTGTTAGTTTACATACTTTTATCATTGCTTTTGAAAATATTTATAAAATTATGCCCCCAATGTTGAGTAAAACCATAATTAATGAAGTAATATTTTAAAATTTGATAGCAATCAACTTACGAAATAATGACAAAAATAACAATAGGAAGATTTGCATCCACAAAATTTTAAATCCAATAGAATGCTTATCATTGGAGACCATAATTTTTTTACAATAACAATTTTTAGTGTAGAAGAGTCTATTCAAAAAGAGTAATTAGTACAATGGAAAATAATATTTATTCATATGTAATTTGTTTTTTGAAAAAAAAAATTAGTTAGAATGAATATGTATAATGAACTATCTATGCAATTATAGTTTCAATTTTATAATTATACTTTCAACGATATTGAACTTTGTAATTTATAAAAATAAACATGATAATGATAACCATCTTATAACAAACATAAACAACATCTAAAATACACATTTATATTCGTTGGCTAACATCATCTAATTATATATACCTCTAGCACATATAAACGTCATTAATTAGCTAGCACACATATCTAATAATTTAACAGGGCATCATCATTTTGATCACATCTAACAAAAGACAAGCATTTTCTAACATCATCATCGTACACATCTAACAAATATCATTTAACATACACATATATCAATCACATTTAACATTAAACATATCTAGCATGAGCTAAAAATGTACACATCAACATATAAATTAATTAAGTATATCATCATGATCAACAAGAAAAATGCACATCTAATGAACAATGTAATTATAACATACACATCTATCAAGCACATTCAACATCCAAAACCAACATGACCTAACAATATACATATCAACATCAACATATAAATTAAGTACATCATCAACGTGATCAATAGAAAAAAAAAACACCACACACACACACACATATACATATCATGGACAAGTCAAATAACTACTATAACATATCTCGTCCAGCCGATGGCATAATCTGCATATCTACAACAATAGTGGAGGCCTGGTCTGTAGTGGAAGATGATGGATGATGAATAGGTCCTACCTGCTCATCTAGGTGAGGTGAAAGAGGAGGATGAGGAATATGTGTTGCCTCCTCATGATCTGGGTGAGGTGAAGGAGGATGTGGAGAAGGATGATCGCGGCCACCCTCATCAATCGATGGGGTATTGGATGAACA
Organism: Picea engelmannii; assembly: GCA_009831015.1. Classification (NCBI taxonomy): domain Eukaryota; kingdom Viridiplantae; phylum Streptophyta; class Pinopsida; order Pinales; family Pinaceae; genus Picea; species Picea engelmannii. The sequence continues at coordinate 8,354 of ML792265.1, read as the reverse complement.
GGTCGTACTGGAAGAAGAGTTGTTCCTATCATTGAGATCCCTCCTCGCTACTAGTAGCCTGGAAACTCCAACGATATGACGCATAAGAGGCATCAAATCATGCATCATCTCCCTCCAAATCTCCAAGAGCATAGGATCTACCCTGATGTCTCACATCAAGGTAGGGTGGAATCCCAACTCAGTCAAAATTGTAGAGATTCAATCGCCCAACTCCAACCTAAATATGGTATCGGGCCTACGACGCATGTCATTGAGTGTTTACACCCAAGTACCCTGACCCATCGCGGCCTTAGGCACCATATCCTCATCATCATATTTTGGGGGAGGAGGCATGTCCCCAATGAAAGTGCCAATATCTACAATATATATAGTACAGAACAATAATTACACATTTAATCCATTAAACAATTTAATAAAATAAGTTAAAGGATGTGTCAGAATTAATTTTATTCTAATTAAGTAAGACAATAAAATGAAACTATATTAATTTAAACAAAACACTAATATTACCTCTATCATATGGTGGCTCATATGATGTGAAGAGGATGTTTGGACATCCTCTCAAATCCAAACCAACGTAAGGACACGACACCATGATGCACAAGTGATATGTCGCACTGCCTAGTAGCCCTAGTGTGTCTGGTGCAATCTGGGCTGGAAACTCCATGTGGATCCTCTTGGGCATCATCTCCCCACACATGTGCATCTGCACATGATTCCTCAACCTAGGAGGTTCATGAACAAAACTTGGCCTCGTCTCTGGAAACCTCTCAAAAAATAAGAAAACAAACTCAGAGGAAAATGGGAAGTTTGACCCCCCACATATCATAGCCCGACATTTTTTGAGTGCTATACAAAAGTGTCATAAAAAAATGGCAGACCATCCGATACATCATGTTCGTTGTAGCAATGAATCAACATAATACAAAATAGGGCGACTAATCTGCTTCCCATCACTAGTAAAATGGGCTATGGTAGTCACTAAGAGTGAGAGTCACCTAACCTCCTCTACACCGAAAGAGGGTATTTTCAGCTATCCACCAGACACCTAAAAAATCAACTGGGGATAGTACCTCAACTTCAATATATCGTTGAGAGTACATGAGTTAATTCTCAGCAGCAACACCTACTGGGACATCTGGGAACTAGGGAAAACCCACCCCTCTTCTGGATATCCCAATTATAAAGTAAATCTCCTCAGTGGCATGGTACCACTGATCTGGACCCACACAAAAATCATGTCAATGGACATCCCATCGACGAATCAGATGCACCAACAACATGAAATTCCCCTTAAGGGATGTAGCCTCCTCATAGTACTTAAGGAGTCCTACATCCCTTAAGAGAGCATGAGTCGCTAGAGTAATAGGGAAAGGGTACAAATCCCTCTCTCTCTCTCCCTCGCCTCCCATTCTCGTACAACATTGTATAGGTCCACCCTCTACTCTTATTGCTCCTGCTGCTCTCTACGCTCACGTCTCTCCCTGATTAACATATGAAATACATCAAACTCACTCATACATAAAACATTAACAAAAATCTACTGAATAGTAAATTTATCTTTAAATACAGAAAAATAACTTTCTTCAAAAAATAAGATAATTGCATTAACGGTGCATAAAAAAATGGTCACGCACCGTTGGCAATGCACCCATGGATATTGGGAGCATTGTGACTGGTGTGTCAATGTAAACTAATGCACTAACCAAAATATGTTCTATTGTATTATGCAGTGCATTGGAAAACAACACCACACCAGGGCGCTACACTACAACACATACGCCCTAGTGTGTTACTTTTATCATTGTTACACATGAAATTTGCATGCCTAGGTACCTCGCCCTAAGTGTCGTAAAGTTTCATATAAGTGTCTCATACACCTTGACACCATGGAATAGCCTATGTCACGATCCCTAGTCAATGTGGAGGAGGGATATATTATATGAAGGTCAAAATACCAAGTACACATGAATTATTATTAATATTTATGGAAAAGGAATTGATTAAGTGTGAAAATCAAGTGCACATGAATTATTATTAATATTCATGAAAAAGAAAGTAATTAAGTGTGAGAATCCACCTCACATTTGGTTTCCTATTTTTTAGGGAAGGTGGAGGATCTCATGGATGGTTGACATATTTCCTCCTTAAAAACCTTGAGAGATATTTCCTCCCCAAAATCCTTAAGAGATATTTTATCCCTAAATATCTTAGAGATCCATTTCTAATGTGGATCTGATGAGAGATCCTCTCCATGGTGGTTAATCCTCCAAATTCTATATAATGAGGGATTTCCATGGAGGAGAAAAAGAGGAAAGATTGGAAGTATGAAACCTATGATCTCATAGGCAACATACAGTATAGGGGATGGAAAGTATTGTGAAGCATCTAACTTATGATCTCATGAGGAAGATGTCATTTGGAACATCCGCATTCTATGTGTGGACTATTTAAGCAAGGGTTTGGACAAGGAGAGCTTGGTGAAGCTGATGCACTACATCCATGGTTGTAAGTAACACTTTGTTCTCATTAATATAATATGCTTGGCTTGTTTCTTTCTAGTCTGTGTTTGATCTCACATGAACTTGTCTCTAGTAGATAGATCTGTTTCAAACTAATCTCAGTAGAGTAGGAAGTTGGTTGTACCTTTGTTTGTCTACAGGGCTTATCTAGGAGTTTAAGATTGGAGCTCAACTCGAACTGTGCAGGGACAAACACCGTTAAAAAGGTACTTCTTTTTGTTGGATTACTGAGAGGGGGGGTGAATCAGTAATAGAGCAATTTAACCATATAATCCAAGTGTTATATCAATGAAGCATTATTATCCAATAACTGCAGAGTAAATAAGCAATGAACAAATGAACAATCATACACATACACAGTACACCAGTGT
>ML792264.1:369670-403133 GCA_009831015.1 Picea engelmannii | reverse complement strand
TCATGACTTTTTGGAAATAATATTAAAATATTATTCCAGGCCTAAGCCCCCCCTAGGCTTAGCCCCTAGGCTCAACACTCAACCCCTTTCCCACCTTCCAGCCCCTAGTTCCTTGCCCACTCTGTGGACGCTCAGTCCCCCTTCACTCATTCATCATGGTCGGTCTGCATCTGGCGGTGTTTATATTTTATTTATTATTCTGCATACATACAAGTACAATAGCAGGCTCCTGGCCCTCAAACACTTAGGCTTCCTGGCCTAACAAACACATAAGCCTTCCGGTTTATACAAAACTTGGCTCACTAGCCTATAGAACACATTTACAATTCTTTGCATATATCATGATCTGTAATGGGGCTCGGCCTTGGGGACACTACATCTACAATACTAGTAGGTGGGACCCCCTTCTAGATTGGAGGATCAGATCTGGTTTTATGTGATATTTATGCTACTATTCGACATTGCTTACAGGTTTGAGCATGATTGATGTTCAAATGTTGGTTCTATTCGCAACAAATGTGTGATGGAAAATTCATGCTATCTGTGAGTTTCTTTACTCTAAAATTCTCATTTCCATGTCACGAGGGCTTATGTGAACTATTATTTCTATTGCACCATGATCTATTATATATTACACCTGCACAAAACATTTGTTAGTCATGGAAAAGGATAAAATAAATATGAAAAAAATCTAAGCAAGAAATTAAACTATGCTACTATGCTACACTACATGCATTGAAATTGAGGGATTGTTGTTAGTCCTGGCTAACGGGGTTAGTGGCTATATGATTTATTGAGTTATGTATGTTATCGTGTGGTTGGAAATGGTTAATGTGACATAGGGTGGCGCATTTGGCAAGTAAGGGGATGTTGGTTTCGATGCATGGATTAATTGGATGGATTAATGGAGGGTTGGTTGGCATGTACTAAGTAATTAAATGGATAGAGGATTGAAGCGACGTGCATTTAATGCACATCACTCCATTGCCCTTCCACTGGCCGGCACCCTAGCTTGGCTATTGTTCAATTGTGTTTTGTTGTGGTTAAGCTCCAATTTTCAAGCAAAGGAAGAATTGCTCGACCAAGCCCACATTTTTAAGGTTTTCTTGGTTACAGGTATGTCTTTTTCTCCATCCATGAACCTGCTCTGGTTATGAAATAGATATTGACTTGGTGATGTATGGGTCTGTGCTTTTCTTGAGACTGGAAATTATGTAAACTTGTGATTTTTCTCTGGAATGGTTGTTCTGGGTTTTCGTTGCAAATGGAAAACGATGGTTGAAGTCACAGTTTCATTCATTATTCTGAGTGGAAGAAGCCATGAAGGCACTCTGTTGTCCTTGTGAGTTTTTTTGGAGGGTTCATTCGGTCCAGACTTGATCGGTTGTCTTCGCACAAGTTCTTGTCACCTCACTCGGTCGTGTTCTTGTCATGGGTTGTTGGGTTTGATCTCAAACCTCCCGGTGTCATTGTATATCGTTTCACTTGGGTATGGGATCGTTTATAATATTGGTGTCTGCGTATTTGGTTATGATGGCTATTATGCCAAGGGGATTTCTTTGAGGTTGATTGTTATTTCATGGCTCTATTTTTATATCAGCATTACCCGGGTTGATTGGGGAAAGTCGCGAGGGTTATGCCCTGCGTGTTCTGGGTGTTATTTATTGGCCCGTGAGGGACCTCTACTCCTCTATCCATAATCTCTCCTACATGTTGAATTCTCTCCTTGCAAAGCTATGGGTGATATGGCCTGGGTGTCCACCGTTTTGTCCTGAATGTTTCTCATCTACTGTTAGTGGTCGTTTCCAACCTCCCTGTGTTGGTTACTCAGAGCCCATCTTGATTAGTTTAAGCCCGATTTTGATAAATGAACCAGTTGTTTTGGTTGGGCACATGGTCGACTGTTATGATTTGGTAGATTATCATCCACAGTGGTTAATTATTGGTTGTCCATGATTAATAATGTTGACAATAATTTTTGTGATTGGTTTATAATCACTGTATCCTTTATTATGGAAATTGATTCTATAGTTCAGCATGGTTAATTGGTTGATTCAAGTAATGAAGTGGGCACACAATCGTTGCCTCTTGTGTTGTAACAGTTGGATTGTTGACTCAACATTGTTTTATGGTTGATCGGGAATATTCCTCTTTGATTTATATGCCAGGTTGTGTGTTTCCTACAGCATGATATAGGTTGAAATAAGGGTTGTTATTATTGTGTGTTTTAATTGGAAAATGGGATTATTGCAATCATGATAGTTGGTGCATGGTTGTCTACTATATATGTTATGGATATTGTTTGATTGCACCATCAGAGATGCGCACGGGTTTTTAAACAATATGGTTTTGTTGCAATTTGATTGATTTGAGAAATGGATTGGGCATATTGTTGGTGCCTCCTTGTATTAGATTGATAGCTCAACATCGTTTGATGTTTAGATTCGGAGTAATTAGACATGTACAGTCACATAAATGCTCTTGTGTTTTGTTGAATGGCTTGTGTATCCTACAACATCGTATGAGTTGAAATGGTGATCGTTGTTACTATGTGTTTAAATGGCAAGTCAGGATTATTGCAATTTGAAATATTGATGATAGTGTTTGATTGTCCATTGTGTATGTTTGATGAATATCATGGATCGTAGCAGAGATAGGCACGTGTTCTGTGACAGTATGGTCTCATTACAATTTAATTGTTAAATGGAATTGAGGGATGAAATCGAGCATGCTTTTTGTGTCTGTGTTTGATTAAGGAAATAATTCATGGACAGTGGTTGATGTTTTGATGCTGAACAAAGTGGAAATAAGTGATTGTGTGTTCATTTGGAAATTGTTTTAAAACATTAAGTGGACAAATGAGAAGAAACAAAACTGTTCTACAGGTTGTTGTGGAAGGCATATTCTCTTGTTTTGATGACACCGTGTTAAAGATTTAATTGCGAATAGTGAGCAAGTTAATACATAGAATTGATTGATTTACACAAAGTAGTTGTTTAATTGATCACAATGATTATTTGGTTGGTGTTGGATATTTTGCATTTGATATAGAATTGTTTCATGGATTAGTTAATTAATTTTATGAACAATATCCACTCTCTTTCCCTACCATTATTTCACTTTTCGTTAATTACAATCCCCTTGCCTTCCCATATCCATTTTCCACTCCATGTTCTTAAAATTTAATTACAGTTAAGAGAATTTTGTATTGTAACAGTTTGAAATCGTAGTTTCTTGGATGGATTACAATGACATGTTCCTTGGTCTACATTACAGGTGATTGTATGTTGTCTGTGAGCAGTAACCATGATTCTTTCCCCCTCATTTTAACATTTTTCACTCAATACAAACCCCTCGCATATCCCAAAACCTTTTGTTCACCCCCTGCTCATTGACAATAGTTAAACAATTTGTATGGATTGGATTGCATGAGTCTGATATGTTGTCGAGCCAAAATTTATTTCATATTTTTAAGGAGTTGTCATGTATGGTTGTTAAAGGAGCTATTTTCTAATCAATCATGCATGTAGGAATGAGATTTTTCTCGAGGTATCCATGGAAGAGGTAATCGAGGAAGAGGTAATTGGAACAGGGCCCCTAGAAGGCCTAGATTCTCCATTCACTTTGATGTTTATTCGCAAGAGTTAAGCCAACTATTTCAGGCTGGGTTTTTCAATTGGATTGGGAAAGGAGTGGTCCAACCTAGGCCCGAAAGGCCTCCCTTCCAAGCTCCAAAATCCCCTGGTATTATTGTGCCCCCTCATGTCTCATTGCAACCCGAGGTTCCCAAAAACGACGGATGGCAAGAGATTGTCCACCCAACAAACTCCCAACATTGTGGTTGGCCCAATTTGTCTTTACCTACTCCCCCTCCTATCAATCGGATTGTCCAAGCTGCCCCTGTCCACTCACGAGTTTAGTCCTCCCATGCTAGCAAAAGGTTGAAAACTGAGGCCCACCATGCCCCTAACAAAGGAAAAGCCATTTCTACCCCTTCCTCACCCTCCAATGGCTCTGATAAATCTGTGTCCTCTCGGATGCATTTGAGGGACGATTGTTCTCATGTGATCAGCAAGATTAGGTCTAAAGGCTCAACATAGTCAAAGGCAATTTCAGAGAGATCAAAAGGAGAAAACAACAACAAGGGAAATATTTCATCTCAGAGTGGAAAATATGGATTTTAAATTTTATTTTATTTATTGTTGATGACAGTTGACTTCAGAAAGTTTTGGACAACAATTTTTTTTGGATATATGAGTAATATATTTTTGAAAATAATTTCAAATATCAACGAGATAAATTGTCAAACATGAAAGTGATGATGGGAGTCACAAGGAGGGATGTTTTTGTTTAATTGACTAGTTATGTTATGATTGTTAAGAGCTAAAGGGGAGTCACAAGGGGTCCCACCTACTAGTTATTATTTATTTAAAACCCTTATTATGATTTATTACTTTTCCCCCTAACTAAAAAGTTCATTGAGTTTTTAGTTAACTTAACTAATGAAGTAGTTCAACTACTTCAACCAATTCTAATTTGCTTAAAGGGAAAAAGAAAGGGAGGAACATGGGGATAATAGAAGGAAAAGCATACTAAGTATGCTCTTTAAGTTTGTGTTGAGATAGTTCAATTTTCATTCATTCATTAATTTATCACAAGCCTAATTCTTTTTTATGATTGCAGGGTCTTATTGTAGACAACACCATTCAAGGTTGAATTACATCATTCAGACACTTGTTTTTCAGAGGTGTTGATCTATCTTTGATATTCTGTGTAGACTTGTATGTTTGTGAATTAGTTTTCATGACTAACAAAGGCTATTGTGCAGAGTCGAGTGGGCAACAATTTGTGGCAAGTTGATCCAACTTTTAGAGTTCAGTTTTTTATTTTCTGTCAGAGGTCCTTTTGTATGTTTCATCGAGGACGTCTAAGTTTGACTTTGGTCCAAAACTTCTTCACGAAATTTTGCAAAGAGAATGACTCTTTGATGAATTGGAATGAAATAAAGAATTGTTTTATGTTTCATTTGTCTTGATTATCTACTTGGTGTCTTTACTTCTGTCTCTATATTTATTTCAACATTTGTTATGTTCAAAAAAACACATAAATAATGAATTTTTCAGCAAGCTTTTATTTATAAAAAAAACCATCCTAAGCATTTGTAATCAATACTTGTGAGTTAGGATATTAATTTTGATKGCTATAAACATAGTGTGMTATTCCCGTCTATTTTTMTTTAGCCAAGCATAATCTRAAAATGCTTGAGTAAAAGAAATGTGGAATATGAGCYTTAATGGAGCTGTCAGCAGAGAAGGAGCAGGGGWTGGTGTGTGGATTAACCCCCCCCAAATCAGGTACAAAACTTTGTTCTTATAAKCTTKCTTTTTATTGYACAAATAAAATGGCTGAATAGGAGGCATTGGTGTTGGGATTGAASACTTTGAAAGAAATGGGTGCTAGGAGGATAGTTGTACATGGAGATTMAGAGCTGATTATAAATTAGATAAAGGGTATATATCAAGCAAAGCATCCTATATTAAGAGCCTATAGGAATATAGTACTTGATATTCTTTAAGAATTTCTAGAGTATAATCTTTCAATGATTCCAAGGGGRTAGAATCAAATTGTTGATGCCCTGGCTACTTCARCCTCAATTTTCAAAATTCCAATTTTTCCTAACAAAAGATACGAGATTGAGATCAAGCACAGACCAAYAGTGCYTGATAATATTAAGTACTGGCAGGTTTTTGAAGATGATAAACAAATAGAAAGTTTCCTTAAGATAGATGGTGAATTTGCAAATTTGAATATTGATGAGGAATATTGTGGTGAAGAAGAAGATGCAGTCGTGTTCGCAAATGATGGTTATTTCAAGAATCAAATTGTTGATAAGGATATGATGCAACTAAAAAATAACATCATTCCCAAAGGCATGGTCCCATTAGAAAAACTCTTTGACAACAATGATGTGGCCAGGAGTCCTAAAATTACTGTAAATGATGAAGATGTTGAATATTGCAACATTGGGACTCATGAAGATCCCAAGATCATCAATCTATCCAAGACACTTAGCTCAGAGGTCAAGCAAAGGTATATCAATTTAATGAAAGAATTTCGTGATGTTTTTTCTTGGATTTATGAAGATCTAAAAGTTTATGATACCATGGTGATTCAACAAGTGATTCCAATCAAAGAAGATCATAAACCTTTCAAGTGTAAATTAAGAAGAATCAATCATTTGTTGATGCCCTTGATTGAAAAGGAGATAAAAAAAATTGTTTGAAGCCAAGATCATAGTAGCTCTGAGATTTTCTAAGTGGGTGGAAAATCTTGTACCTGTCAGAAAGAAAAGTGGAGAGATCAGATTATATGTAGACTTTAGAAATATGAACAAGGTATCTCTCAAGGACAATTACCCACTGCATAAGATGGATCACATTCTACAGAAAGTGGTTGGTTCTCAAAAAATATCAATGCTGGATGGTTTCTCTGGGTACAATCAAATCATGGTACACCTTGATGATCAGGAAAAGACAACCTTTACAACACCATGGGGCACCTTTATGTATGCCAAAATGCCTTTTGGGCTCATGATTGCAGGAACAAATTTCCAAAGAGCTATGGATATAGTCTTTGTTGATGAGAAAGATAAATTTATTGTTATTTACTTAGATGATATCACAGTATATTCAGTTTCTGATGAAGAGCATTTTAAACATATAAGGAGGGATTTTCAAAAATGTAGGTGTTAGCACTAGGAATCACCTTCAGATTGCATGGAAGGCAAGCCCAGTACCCATCAGGTTATATATGAATGTAAGAGTGTTTTAAAGGGTCAAATGGAAAGGGACTCAAAATGATAATGTTCCAACTCACAAAACAGGGCTAACATGTACCAACAATCAAGGTCTTGGCTAACTTCAATCAGTAATTTGGGAGTAAGTATGAATAGAGGGAAGACTTGAATGAGAGGAATGTAAGAGCTATTGTAAACATCAGGTGTACAAAAGCCTAATGAAGAAAGTTTCTTAACACAAGATCTTCTTGAACTCAGAAACCAAGGAAGCAAAATAAACATCACGATAATATAATGATCAAACATTCACCATAATATCACCACAATCATTCATTTGAATCTTTCAAGGCATGAACATTTAGCGCCAGAAAGAAAATAAGTTGAAAGAGAAACTGATTTCTATTAGCCAAAAAGCTTAAGTCCAGTACATAGCTAGATCACAGTCACTTCATCAAAATATTACAGTCTAAGGGAGCCTTGCTCAACCATCTGAACCTGCTAAAGCAATTGATCTATCTATTTATAAAAAAAGGGAGGCAATAGTTGGAGGTACGAGCTGGCCTCCTTCCCTTGAAAATATATAAACATTTATTTGATCTAACAACTTATTTAACAACCTATGCTATAAAAAAGAAAAATGTTGGTGACTAATCCAACCAAACTTCAAATTGATTTGATCCTCTTTTGCTACGCAGCTCCTATTTTGCCATGTGTCTTTTGGGAGCATGTGGTTATCCTCATAATGCCAGTTGTTGCTTCTGCAATTTTCTCCATCATCATCCATCCAAAAATTTGTTGGCCTGACCTTCCTGGATCCCTGATGTCTGTTGGTAGCTTCTTTAGGTAGCATCCTGAGTAGCGTATTTCACAACTAGACAAGTAAAAAGGATAGCGCATTTAGGTAGTGCCACTATGTTGTGTATGTGTGCAAACCTTTGTTCTCTGTGAAATATTAGGTAGTGCCTTTACGTAGCACCACTGTGTTGTGTCTGTGTATAGGTTCATTCTCTATGAAATATTAGGTAGCGCCTTTACGTAGCACCACTATGTTGTGCCTGTGTGTCAACCTTTATTCTCTGCCAGATATTAGGTAGCGCCACTTATGCTATGTTTGTGTATAGGTTTAGATAGCTCTGCCAGAAAGTGCAGTGCCTCCAATCTTGAGCATGTGTAGAGCAAATAGAGGCCTTGCATAATGTCAAAACCATTATAATTAGGTGCCTTGGCAGTGCTGTAGGTAGTGCACTTTACCACTGAGGAAGTTATCACTTCACAAAAGCCCAAAAATTTGATATTTAAACGCTTAGAAGCATGTATATATGGCAGAGGTAATATTTGAAAAGAAGTTTAACCTCTCAAAAAGGAAACATCCTCAAAAATGGGGCTCACCTTTCATCAACTATTTTGTTACCTTGACACTTAACCTCACACTCTTTCTAGTAGAAGGAGGCTCTTCATTTGGCACAACAGGCTTCTTCTTCTTAGCAATGACTGGATTTTTCAGTGGGGCTATGCTCTCCTTGATTGTTGATGTCTCTTTCTCAATGGAAGCTTCAACCAATACCTGCAAGTTTCTTTGAGCTACCTCCTCTTGAAAATGTTGCAACTATGCCTTGAGTTTCCTGTTCTGAGATTGAAAACCTCTATTCTGCCTACAAAGGTTCTAGAGCTGCCTATGAAGGGGATGGGCCTTTCATGCTGCAAACCTTGCCAAGTCAAGGGTATGGTTGTAGCCATCCATGAGCTCCTTCATTTTCATCCTGTCAGACATGGCCTCTGTTTTCAACTGAGCCACCTCTTTTCTTGCATCCCTAAGTTTCCTGATGAGTCTTTTGAAGATCTGACTGTCAGGAGGAGCAGTGACATGCACGATCTCAATAGGCTTTATTTCAGTCTCCTCTTCCACCTGCATGGGAAGTGCCTTATCTACCTCATCAGGTTCCTTGGTGGCTTTGCTTTTACCTTTCTTCCTATGTACATGGGTTTCTTCTTTTCTTTACACAGGCTTTTCAAAGTCTTTCACAGTTCAACTTTCCTCTCCGAAGGTATTTTAGTACCTTTACCCTTTCCTTTCTTTACAGGGGCTTCTTGTTTCTCTTCCACGGGATTTTCAATGCTTTTACTCTTCTTCTTTTGAATAGGGGTTTCTGGTAAAGATTTCTCTTTGGAAACCTCCTTAGGAATTGATGACCTTGTGAAAGGTATTTTACCCTTGATTTCGACTGTTGGAGGAGAAGAGGGGAAGAGTATCTTCTTCCCTTTCTTGGATGTAGCTTTGGTAGAAGAAGGAACCTCTTCTAACCCTGGTGGAGGAGGTGGTGAAAAATCTCTTTGTGGGGAAGGACAAACTTCCTCATCAACCCCTGTGACCTGCTTGCTGACCTTTGAAACTTGAACAGGGGCTCTGCCCTTTCTCTTCCTACTGGTTCCTGCTTTAGTAGAACTGGTGGGTGATAAAGGACTTGCCTTCTGTGATTGAGGAGTTGATACAAGATCCAACTTGAAATGAAAAGTAACAACAAAATGCTCCCATGAAATCTCTTTCTTACCCAATTCCTCAGAGACTAGCATTCTGATCAATCCAGAGTGGAAAAGGCTAGAATCCACATCCTTAGATTTGGCTTGAATCTTGTCTGACATTTTACCTATGCTCCTTAACAGGTAATAGGGAATATTCATCTCAACCTTACCAGTAAAATGTAGCAAAAGTCTTATGTCGTATTGGTACAATGTGTTGAATCTCCCTTCACATGTAAAATATCTCTATATGATTTTCAATATTCTTTCAAACTGTTCAATCAATTGACTCCTTGACATACTTTTAGACAAATCATTGGCTTGATATTCAGGTTTAAAGAGATCTTTAGCATAGGATGAACTCAAAGTCGTGGCTTTGAACCATTTTTCACCTGAAATGGGGATCCCTGTTGCAGCTGAGATAGAGGCTTCAGTCACCTCAAATTCCAAATCCCCAACCTTGGTTTTCCTGCCATCAAAATGCAATGCAAACTATCTTGCTACCTTTGGATGGCTTCTCTGCATATTCTGGCAAAAAGAGAGGCACCCTACTCTTTGAAATACCTCTCTTTCCATGGGCTCTGTATCAAAAAGATGCATGTCCAGAGGTTTTGTCCTAACCACCTCGCCACCTTTGTGTGTCTTCCTCGATTAAGGAGTCTCCATGGCTTGGAATGAGAGATTTTAAAGGCTTATAGGATATCAATAACCAGGAAGGCTTAAAATCGGGCTTCAACTGTACAAGGCTGGCATTTTGAAACAGACTGGTGCTAATAAGCCAAGCTTGACTTGTGGGAATTACACCCTTAGACTTGTACAGGTACTGAGAGTTTAAACAATGAGAGGGTACTCCTGTAATTTGCCTTTTGAAAATGGGAAAATATGCTCAACTTGAATAACAAAGGGTGCAGGGGAGACACAATATGGTTAAGCAGCGCCTTTAAGTAGCACGACGCATACGCAAAGGATAGGCTATTTAAGAGCTTGCAATTTCAATGGCTAAGGAAAACAACATTAATCGGACCTAGATACATGCAATGAAGTTTACAGGTCTGAAGAAGAGAGAAGACAATGCTATCATGTAAAGATGGGTCCCTTACAACTGTGCAAGCTCGGAAAACCAAAACCTGAGCGCAAATTTCCTGTGAAAATTAATATGCAGAGGAGGCAATACGAGATACCTGTGGAGTAGACACCTGTTGGAATCTTCAACGAAATCTCAAGACGGAATATCGAAAACTTCGGCCCTCTAATCTACTTCAGCCTCAAATTGGTTGCCTTCTTGTCGCCTGATCAGAACTTGTGAATTTGCACAGCACATCACTGTTGAGCTTTTCAAAATTAGAAATCGTTACCAGGGCTCATAAATGCAAGATCTTGAAGGCATCCTTTAACTAACTTCTGACACTGAAAACAAGGAACATGGCATCGGTCGTGGTAATCATAACTTGTGGTGGAAATCATGATGAACGGGTAATGCGCTACGGAACCGCCTGATGAGTGAGCAACGCTCCATCTTGAAAAATGATTGGACATGTATGCAAGGACAATGAGACATGTCTATGAGGTCATGAGTGAGGAGAAAGGTGTGTCACAACAATCTAGTCATGGGAGGGATCGACCTAGGAACAAGTCATGAAGGGGACCAAAAATAAGTCATGAGCTAAAAATGGTTCTAAGACCAAAAATCAATTTGAGGATCAAGCTAGAGCTATGACTCAAAACTTCAATAATTTAAGGGGTCCTATCAAACATAAACTTTAAGGGATGAAACTTTAAAAAAAAAATTAAAATCTAAGGCTAAAAAAAGGATAAAAGCAAACTAAAAGACCAAAGGCAATTTAGTGTGATAACATTAGGAAGTTTGGCATTTCAATGAACCCCAAGAAGTCTAATTTTGGCATGGAAGAGGGGAAGTTGTTTGGGCACATTATTTCAAAGGAGGGAATAAACATAGATCCTAGTAGAGTTGAGGGAATCCTTAAAATTGGCACACCTAGAAGCAAGAAAGAAGTGAAATCTTTCCTAGGGAAAGTAAATTTTCTGAGAATATTCACCCCTAACCTGGTTGAAATCATAAAGCATGTCACTAATATGATCAGAAAAGTAAGTGAGATAAAGTGGACTCCTGAAGCCAGAAAATACTTTGAAGATATTAAAGTGGCATTGACCAAGGCCCCAATGCTGGCCAGTCCCAATTTTGAAAAAGACTTTATATTGTTTTCTTTTGCCTCAGATCACACCATTGCTGGTGTTTTGTTACAAAAAGATGAACATAATTTTGAGAGGCTTGTAGCATACTATAGCAAGACATTAAGGGATTCTCCATTAAAGTATGATATCATGGAAAAGAAAGCATATGCACTGGTCAAGGCCCTAAAGGATTTTAGAGTTTATATCTTGCATTCTCATACCATTTCTTATGTGCCCAACAGTTCTGTGAATGAAATTTTAACTTAGCCTAATCCCGAGGGAAAAAGGGGCAAGTGGATAACTGCATTGTTGGAGTATGACCTTGAGATCAAACCTACAAAGTTGATCAAGGGGCAGGGACTTGCAAAGCTGATGGCACAGACAAATTGTGAGCTCTTGGGAATTAATTTCATTGATGATTTGTCAGCAGACTCAGAAGAAGAAAAGGTCCCTTAGGTATCCCAAAAATTCCTTGACTCGCCATGGTATGCTCACATTATTTATGTGTTGATAAATTTGCAAGATCCTCCTTAATTGAGAAAAACTAAGGCCAGGTTTTTGAAGCTAAAAGCAACAAATTTCTGTATTTTAAATCAATCTCTGTATTGGAAGGATCCAAGAGGAATCTTGTTGAGTTGTTTGTTGGAGGAAGAAGTGGAAAAAACCATCAGAGAGTTTCATAAAGGTGATGGTGGAGGGCAACATCATTGGAAAAATATTGTGCACAAGATATTGAGGGTTGGGTTCTATTGGCCTAGCATTGTTTCTGATGTTTACAAAGAAGTTTCAAGCTATCATGAATGCCAATTTTTTTATGGAAAGAGAAAACTGCAGCCTTTTCCCTTGAAGCCTATTTTTATTGAAGCACCCTTTAGACAATGGGGCCTTGATTTCATAAGAGAGATTCATCCACAATCCTCAGCTCAACACAAGTGGATACTGACAGCTACATATCACTTCACTAAGTGGATTGAAGAAGTTCCCACAAGGCAAGCCACAAATACTATTATCATTCAGGTTTTGGAAAACAATATTTTGTCTAGGTTTGGTTGCCCAATCAAAATCATTACAGACAATGCAACAACATTTAAGTCCAAAAAGATGGAAAAATTTTGCAGTGATTACAGTCTAACTATTGGCCATTCCACAGCTTATTACCCTCAAGGTAATGGGTTGGCTGAGTCATCCAATAAGAGTTTAACCAGAATTATCAAAAAACTGTTGCAAGATAACAAAAAGGCTTGGCACAAGAAGCTTATTCATGCACTATGGGCTGACATAATCACTACGAAAATATCTATTGCTACTTCACCCTTCCAGATTGTGTATGGCACAGAGGCAATTTTTCCTACTTCATTAGGATTACCAATAATGAGATTGCTACAAGAGCAAGATGCTAAACCAGATGCCACTCAGAGGAGGACAAATGAACTAATCAATGTTCAACAAACAAGAGAAAGCCTTCAACAACTCTAGACTACACCAAGATAGGGTTAAAAAATCTTTTGACAGACGTACTAAGGAAGATGATTTCAAAGTGGGAGATTTGGTGTTGAAATGGGATGCTAGGAATGAAGACAAAGGAAAGCATGGGAAATTTGACCATCTGTGGCTGGGACCTTTCTAAATTGTGGCATACCATGGAAATAATGCTTATTTGCTACATGAACGTAATGAAGATCTCGTTGGTGGAGGACCTGTAAATGGCAGGTTTCTCAAGCATTATCTCGCTTAAAGAACTTTTCACCCTTTCCATTTCATTGTATATAACCATTTTTGTTTTTCAGTTGAAGCAATTGAAGTCAAATCAACAGAAATTGAAGCTCGAAGCGAAGGCCCTAAGTTATGCTGAGTATAATTTGAGTTATGTGAATGAAATTTTGTGAATAAGATGTTGATCAATTTAGTTGCATGAGTGAAATAAATCCCAATGGAAGGGAACTTGGTCTGTCATTCTTTGCTACTTCGCTAGGAGGATAACATCTCCAATTGGATCCCATGTTAGTCAGCATTAATTTTTTTAAGTGAAATCAAGTTTTCAAGATCTAGCGGGATGCTAAACTGGTCTGGAAGCCTGACAAACTAGAGAAGGGGCTAAATATGGCAGAGAGAGACTAAAACTGGTAGGAGCGCTAAGATGATGGAGCCCGATACGTCGCAGATCGTGAACTCTCGAGATCAACGGTTGATGATGATTTCGGGGGGAGAAACTGTGCGAAGGCTAATTTTGGAAAACAGACCAAAATTTAAACTATGGTTTTCGTTCGAGGATACGTGGCGCCACCAGATGCATTTTGGGGTGAAAAGCGAGTTGCCCCAAACCACTTCCTCACGCCCCCAAAATTTGGAAAAGTATAAAAGGGCATTTGTTATTTCTTTTATTATTATTTCAAACAATGGATCGTTTGAAACTTGACGCAACCACCCTCGTTCAACTGCAGCTCAACAACATGCCAGTTGCACACCATTTCCACTCGTTTCCAAGTATTTTTCATCATAACCATGGATCCTATCATAACCTTAGTAACAGAACAAGATCTTGTGGCGAATGAAGAAGCCCTAATTGACCGAGATTCAGACGTTTTTGATACCAAAATCACCATTTCACCCATTTCTGTGTCCATAAGAAACTTGTCTCATAAAATAGGAAAATGCATATCGTTCCTTGAAGTAGTTCGGGCCACCATAGTCCCTTATGCTGTCGAAATTGCTTTCCCTTTTCCCAAATTTATAGGTTGGTGCACCAAACAATATTCACTTGAAGAAAGAGTCGTCATGAATAAACGAGGGCCTTAGGTCATGTGTAGAGTAGAGAGTTTGTTAATTCGAGATTCCCTTAGTATACCAGAGTCTTTTTCCGCAAATTATGAACCTTTCAATGAAGAAAAGATAATTAGGCTATACAGAGAATGTCCATCAGAGGTCTGAGATCTATTTTTATAGACAATTGTCAAACCAAAACATTTTTCAGAGAGTCCATCTTTGCCAATGAATGTGAATATAATGGTTATTGAAGTCCAATGGGTTTGTTCCCTTTTGAGTCAAGTTTTAGCTCTAGACAATGACAAACATGTAGTCGAAGTCATGCTCGGTTTCATTTTAACCTTTTTAAAGTCAGAGTCTGGTATGTCAGTCTGCATCATCTTTGATCAATTCATGACTGATAATATCCATAAACAACTAGTGAATTTTCTCTCTCTAAGGCATTTCAGATATTACACCTATTTGTTGAAGGTTTTCCTGGAAACCAATAAGAGAATTTCCTGAAGCAACATTTGTACCAACTAAATGTAAAAGTATTACACTGCTTATCTTCATAAACAAAGTCATGTCCAAACTTTACAATTTCATTTTCAACACCAGCCTACCTAGAGTTTTGGATGACATGAGGAGCTATCTATAGCCAAATCCAGAGAACAGAGTGGGGGATTGGGTACTATTCATGCACTCAACAATAATCTGGGTTTATGGTTGTCATGAATCCCCATATCTATTGCCTATTTTCCTGAACCTCATAATCTTTGCCCTTGAATTCATCAGGTAGAGAATTATATATGAGACAAAACATTTCTTGAAGTTGCGCAAAGCCTCCAACCTCAAGTTCCATTTTATCATTGGCCCTTTTATTGTCAAATCCAGATCATGTTTATCTCAAATTCAAGCAAAGCTCAAAGAGTTTGATTTTGCACAACTACAGGGAAGAAGATATTATCCACATCAAATCATATCCAAGAGAAGATTGATGAACAAACAAGCCCCTTATGAGCATGAACAGGTTGAGGGTTTTAATAAGCTGGAAAACCTAGAAGTTTGTATTGATATGGAAGCAATCTTGCAACCAACTCAAACACAACAAGTAGAGGCAACCCTGCAACAAATTCAAACACAAAAAGTTTCTCAGAAATTGATAGTCAAAGTTCCTATGATGAGCGTCTACAACAAAAGAAGCAGTTAAAAGGCCATGGTCGCCAGTGATCAGCACACTTCTCCGAAGAAGATGAAGATTACACAGTCTCCATAGATAGTGGATTTAGAGGAAGAAGAGCCTAGAGAACAAGTAAATCTGGATATGGTGGAAAGTGGTACTAGCACTGTAGAGGTTGAAAAGGAAAGCAAACTCCAAAGTGAAGGTGGCTCAAGAACCTTTAGCAGAAAGAAATACATCTTTGATAAAACATATGAGGTAGTTTATCTATCTAAAAAAGATTTGGCAAAACAGTATGCTAAGAAGGCAAACATAACTCTAGGTGAGATGAGGGATTTAGTCCTTGAAGTGGAAAATATTTCTCAGTATAAATATTCTTTGTTCACAATAAGAGGTGTTGAGAATGGGACCTTTAACATTGCAGTTGCAGATGAAGACAAGGTCTATGAGATAAAGATAAGGTGTGACAATATCAGTGCTCCATACAAGGTTAAATTCCATAAGAATACCAGTGAGATGTTGTATTCTGATTACCTGAGTTTAAGATTGAAGAATTCAAAGTTGTCATCTTATACAATGAAATTGGAAGGGAAAATGAGGCAGGAAAAAAAATCTAGCAGAGCTTGGCATACTCAGGTCAAGAGGCTGGAATCTGAAGGCCCCCAAGGGTTGAAATCCTCATTGGATGAAAAAGAAAAATTAATTCAAAGCTTGAAGAAGAAATTGAAAATGTCTGCTACAGAGCATCCACAGACAACAAAATTGGTTGATCTAGAACATGAAAATGAAACACTTCGTCAAGAGGAATTGGACTACAAGGCTAGGGCGTTGTAGCTAGAACGAGAAAAGGTGAAGTGGTCACAAGAGAAGACATAATTTCTAAACAAGGCTGTAGTTGTACCTCCTACTACAGAAGTTGGGTCAAACACTGAAGGATTTGTCCAAGCTATGTCACAAGTTAGCCTGAAACAAGGAGAAATCAAAGAGCTAAAAGGAATCATAGAGAAATTGAAGCAGGAGATGCAGACAAAGGATGAAAGAATGGCTCAATTTCAAAAGGAGAATGAAGTCTTGTAGGAAATGATAGATAAATTGAAGATGAGATTAAGAGGCAAAGGCATGTTGCAGGGTGCCAAGCATATCATCTGGGACTCTATAGCTGCTAAAGCTTCCAAGTTCAGAGTATATTTGAATTTCATTACTGATAAAGATAACATAGCCACCACAACCAGAAGCAAGTGCATTGTTGTGAATAAAACTTTAGCAAAGAAACCATCATAATGGGCCCAAAACACCATAAATCTACTCAACTCCATTCCTACTGTAAACCTTCAGACTATTGGAGTTAAGGACAGAACTACATTGATTATCTGGGCCAAGAGGGTTATTGTTAAACATAACCTGTTGAAATCAGTCCAAACCAAGGCAACACAGATGGAGCAAAGTGTGCAAGAGTTGAAGGATTTGTTTGCAAAATTGTTTATCAAAGGCCTCCCACCATTTTGGGACAGAAAGGGAAAATTGTATGATCAGGAAGAATACAACGCTTGCCTCACTCAATGCAGAATGGAACACTCCAAGTTCGAAACCCTGAAGGAAAATTTGAAAGGAGCTACACTAGTTGAGCATCTGATTACAAACTTTGAGATTCTGAATCAGTTGAAAGCGGTCAAAATCGGACTACCAGTCATGACATATGCTTCCTGTATTGACCTGGAGATCTTGATCAAAGAAATGACAAATTATGACATCCTTTCTGACTTGCAATGGAAGGAGATAGTACGGTTGGGTAAGACAAAGTGCAATTTTCCAGGGTCCAGTAGATGATGTCCAGATGTCACTAAAGATGGCAGATCACGTGGAAGACCAGAGCAGAGCAAGTGGCGAGGAAAGAAATTGAAACGCCAGAATATCCAGAATCTAGATCATGAAATGTTTTCTTGCTAATTATTGTAATCGGTTTCAAAATCGAAACTGTCCCTTGTAATTATTGTAATCAGTTTCAGAACCGAAACATTTCATTTTAATCATTGTAATCGGTTTCAAACCGAAGGAACTCAGATTGTATAAATATTAGGAGTTCCAAATGTATTATGGGTTGGCAGAAGTGCAAGGGTACGATTTTAGCTAATCAGAACTTGAATGTAATTTTCTGAAGCTGAATAGAATACACATGCATAAGTCTTGAAGTTTCCATGAAAATATTCTAATGGTGGTGATCTGAGTTTTGTCTCCTCTCTTTGTACGTATTTCCTGTGTTCTGATTTCATTTTCACTGTCTTCTATTTAAATTGGATAGTCATAGGCTCATAATTCATTTTGTGATTCTCTCAACTGAAGCAATTTAAACCGTGTTAAGTTCTTCCTAACTAATTCATAATTCATTTATTTAATGCTCTAATGCAGTTATATGTTTTTCTTTTCTTCCTACACTCTGCAAATTTACAATTTATAACTCAGTTTTATCGCCTCATTTAGCCTTTATCCTCTGGAGAGTTCTATCGACTAGTCGGTTCTTCCATTCATTTCAGAAGTTTGACTCCATAGCCCTAAGTGTCCCTCCCCTTCCTTGCCAGCAAATTTATAAAAACCCCTTCAAAACAACAAAACCTAGCCATTGATTTGTTAAAGAAAATCCATCTAATAAAGACCAAGTGACAAGAGAGAGCCCTCTCTGAGTTGAGTAGGCTAGGACCGAGCTCTAAAGTTGGTTTGTAGGTTACCTATGTCGCTTGTTTTATTAGTCGAACAAATTTACAGAGTGCTAACACCCTCTAACCACCCCTCTAATGGTCTTGTCATCGCTAAAGGATGACAACCTTGGTCGAGTCTGTGCTAGGTGAGATGGTACAAATGAGGTGAACCCATGTGGGTGCCACATGGCCTTTGACCAATGATGCCTGAAGAGCTTTGAAAAGACATAAATTCCAATCCAAAGCTCATATTTGAGCATGGTAACAGTCGTTGGAAAGCTCTTAATGAGCAGAAGATGATGGAGATATCGAGAAGAGGATTCAAGATGATTGATAAAAGTGAAATTCTTATGCCCCGTCCCTTAAAAAGGTACTTAGCGGTCGGGTGTGTTACATATGGTTACCTTATTCAACTCTTTGAAATCAATACACAGCCTTAAGCTTCCATCCTTCTTCTTTACAAAAAGAATTGGGGCTCCCCAAGGTGACACACTTGGGCGTATATATCCCTTCTTCAAAAGTTCTTCAAGTTGAATTTGCAAATCTTTTAATTCCGGTGTGCCCATTCTATAAGGTGTCTTGGACACCAGGGAAACTCCTGGCACCAAATCAATAGAGAAATCAATGTCTCTATTTGGTGGTAATCGTGGGATATCCCCAAAAACATCTTCAAAATCCCCCAAGAATGGGTGATCTTCAATACTTGCCACTTTATCTATAGCTGCCTCTTCCATATGGGCTACAAAAATTTGACATCCTTTCCTGAAACTCTTTTTTAGTTGCATGGTTGATATTTCTCTCACAGAAATAACTCTTGGAATGCCTTGAATTTTGCCTTGTCGCCCTTCCTCATCAAGACAAGTTATTTTCTTGTTGTAACAGTCTATTATAGCATGGCATTTCTCCAACTAATCCATTCCAATTAGACAATAATATGAACCTAATGGTGTGATTTTCACATCTACCTTTGTGCCGAGTCCATTCATATCTATTGGACAATCTTTAACCAACTCATTTATCCTTCTCTTTACCCTTGTGGCTAACTGAACTAACCAAGATTTCTTATGGTTACTCCTTTGCAAGTGAAATCTTTCAACAATGTTAGAGTTTATGTAACTATGGCTAGCTCTAGAATCAATTAAAATTGTTATGGTCTGGTTATCAATCTTACCTTTCACTTCAATCATGGGGGATTGATACTATGCTTGCTTGTTGTCCAAGGCTACATAAATCCTTGGCATGCTTCGTCCCATGTCCTCAACTATTTCAGTTTCCTGAATGTTGTGTACAATCCTCATTCTTTCACCTTTGTGAGGGAAGTCCCTATATAAGTGGTTTCCCACACATCCCCAATATTGTATAGGCTACTACCATGGCCTTTTCCCAAAAGAATGTGTCATATTTTTCTCATTTTGGGTTGATTGTCCTTGTTGATTTTCTTGGGATTTGTTCTCGAAAAAGGGTGGCTTGAAGCCTTTTTTCCTTCGCTCTTTCTTACCCTTCAGCTTGTCATTCCAAGTCTTTTGGAAGATTGGCCTCCCTCTGCTCTGCTCATAAAGATGTCTTGCTCTCATAATGGCCTCCTCCAAAGTCTTGGGGCTATGATATTGTATCTTGTCACTGTAGAAAGAGGGTAACCCACTTAAAAAACTTTCGATTTTGACATTTTTATCCTTTATGAAGTCCACATCCTTTAGCAACTCAAAGAACATCTTCTCATACTCATCCATTGTCATGCTTCCCAACTTGAGTTCAAAGAACTCTTTCATCATTATCTCATAATAATTCTCAAACAAATATTTCTCTTGGAAATATCCTTTGAACTGCCTCCATGAGACCTTCCTCTCACTAAGGTGTTTTGCTTGCTTAAGTTGATCACACCACATGGTTGTATTTCCTTGTAAGCGGTAGGTTGCAATTCTTGTTTCTACTCTGGAGGGATAATCATGCAATTGTAAATATTTTTTCATTTCCAACAAATAGGCCTCAACCTCTTCTCCCTTCCTATGCTCACCATTGAAGGTAGGTGGCTTTATTTTCTTGCAAGATGTCTACCTTAGGCCTTCTCCTTTGTCTCCTCACAGGGGACACACTTGGGATACTTCCTGGCCCTAAACTTGCATTACCTCTCCTAGTGGATTGCTTTAGAGAATGATGACGCTTGTTCATGCTCCTCAACTTCCTTCCAATCCCATGCTTATCCTTTCTACTATGTGATCTGAATGATGTCCCTTGTCTACCACTAACTGCTTGCTTTTTGCCAAAGTCTTTATTAGCTTTCTTTTGCAATATGTTCAAGTTGTGAAGTATCTCTTCTTGAGCCTTCATACTATTATCATTATCTGCCCTATAACTCTACACTTCTCTATGTAGGCTTCTGATAGTTACAGGCTCCTGCCTCTCTCTTCTTCCATTAGATTCTATATCAACATTTCCCACACTGACATGTAACCATCTAAATTACTCTCCATGACTGTAGGACCCTTGGGCATATTCCATAGATGTGGTTCTCATATAGGAACCAAAATGTCTTCATGTACCTCTAAACTCTACAAGAAAACGTGCATGCCAATAAATTTTTGTTAGACGAAATTATATACATACACAATTATGGAGAACAATACACACATTTTTCTACTCTTTAATGCCATCAATCATCTTCCTTTGCATTGACTGTAACTTATGTCACCCAAATCAATTTTCTGGGATGATAGTTGGATTCTCCTTTGGAATAACTTTCTAACGACTGTTTTTTTCCCAATTCTGAGTTCTAAGCAAAAATTTATGGTTGTATTAATATTCCTAATTTGTCCCTTTTATACAATTTTCAATCTGATACAAATATTCTTAAACACCAACTTTTGTCACTTGTAGAAGTAAAATGTGAGGAACTAGGGAAACTTTTGCATGAATCATATATAAATATTATGACATGGAACTTATAAAAACTCTTAGATTGTTATTCTGATGCTCTGAATAGAAACTACAACAATTTGGAAATGACAACTTTGTCCTTTTTAAACCCTTTTTCTAGACTTAGAATTTTTAGCCAAATAAGTTATCCCCCAAATGGTGCATTTCTGGAAAATTTTCACTAAACCAAAATTGTCTGGCTTGATGAGTATACAAAAAGTCGAATAAATACAATTTTCCATATTTTCCATCTGGGGACTTTTTTCCTCCTCTGAAAATCCCAAAAATTCCCCAAAAATGGCCTGGAATAGTGGATTTTGCCCTGTTTCAACATCCCCATTGCAAACCCCTTTGGATTTATTCAATTCCTTCCTAGTTTATTTTGATGCCTACTTTCTAGACTCTCTCCAAGAATTTCAGCTAAATCTGGGCATCTATAAATGATATGTACCTAGATCTTTAAAAACCATTAATTTTCTTTTTTTGACAAATCTAAGCATAAATGGGCAATGGTCCTCTCTGGAAATTCTATAGCTCCCCCTTACCACAAACAAAACCCAAAATTTTCATCCCATTCCGAGTTAATATGCTCATGATATGGATAAAATAAGATTTTGGCTCCAAACTTATTTGTTTTTAGACTATGGAACAATTTTGCCTATGTGGCATCCTTGTTGTTGTGGTTGTTGATGTGGCATTTTGGGTCAAGGTGGTAACCTGAAATGATTCCATGTCACCCTCCTATCCTGCCTCATCGACCTTATCTCTCTCTTTATCCTCTTTCTCTTCACTAACCTTAAACATTAATAAAATATGAAGATTTTATGGTCCTCACCTGCCCAACTGGCACACATTCGATCTCGGATGGGACAAGGGTCCCACCTCAACTGACAGAATTCATGTTCCCCTCTTCTTTGGTCACAAGGATGGGTAGGTCCCATCCCGCACCTTTACCTTGGCGCATAGGAATTTGCACGTCTCCCCGATCCAACGGTGGAGATCGTGCGAGATCAATGACCAAAAGGCCATGTCACATCCCGAGCATGCATGTACATTAACATCCTTTTGGGGTGGGACAAAGGTTTTCCTCATGCTATGTGGCACAATGCTAATGGTGTCGCATGGTACAAGGCATTAGGCCAAAACCAGCCTCTACCCATGCGACAATGGTTTATGGTTTGACCATACCACCACCTCATGCAGCTCCCACATCGCTTGTCATCGTGCTACCAAGTGCCACCATGGAAATCCATGTCACCTCTACCATGTCACTTCTACGACGTCACTTCTACCATGTCACCGCCACGTGGCCTCCACGTCATGCTGACGTCATGTACAATAAAATTCGAAATTTCCCAAATTTCAATTTTTTTTCTTCCGAAATTGCATAATTTAAATTTTTTTACCAAGGCCGCCATGGAACCTAAATTTAAGATTGCTAATGGCCAATTTAGGCATAGTGTGTATCGAATCAACCACTGGACCCAAACTTTGACACTCTTATGTCTAATTATCAACCAATTTCACTATAAAAATTGGGCCTTTTTCCCAATTTCGCCCAATTCTTCATGGCTACACTATAATTTCTTGATTTCAACCAACTATAGGGTCAACACATGCATATTTAGAGATTAAAATTGGGGATTTTAACCCCTAAATTTGAATTCACCAAAAATACAGACAATCTCCTTACTCTTTTGCCTAGAAACATCTGACAACCATATTGCAATCATTCTCTGAGCTTTAACTCTGACATTTTAGCTTCTACATGTTGAGTCTAGCCCATACATGCTTAGTGTTTGAATCTATTTCTCTGATACCATTGTATAACGTACCCCATCTCAACCAGGGAACATTACTTGCGGAAAAAACACATAAAATCAAAATTTATTCTCCTAATTAATTCATGTAGCTTACCATCTACAAATTAAACACATTTTGAATTAAAAATTGATACTCATAACTAAATGCATCTACAACATTCTTAAAAGAACATAATGCAACCATACAATCATCTACAACAACCCATAAAAATCATTCTCATGCACAGGGTAAAACACAGTGATAAAACTCATAAGAGAAACTCAGAACATAATTAAACACTTATCTTTTTAGAACGTTTGTGCAACCAACTACTTGGGAAGGATGTTCCACCCAACCATAGATCTAGTGTTCCAAATCTCAATAGCAAGTCGCCCCTGAGATGGGGCTAGGAATCCACAAGATAAGGGTGCCTCTAATAGTCCACACACAACTCTAAAGCCACAACCCATTGGTATTCTCCTACAACTATCCCAAATTTCCTCCAGCTCTCTTCCTCTTGACCTGCCCAACCCAAGGAATGTACCCTTTCACTACTCTCGGTCCTTCAGGGGCCCATTCGTTTATCAAGGTCTCTCTAGCATAGGTAACCATGAATCTTTCTATTGGGAACTCAAGGGAACTCACTACCAGAAAACCAACAACAAACACTTGTTGTTACAGTGCAACTCACTTAGGAGTTCACTCATAATGCCCGACAACCTAACTCTTCAATCTTCAGCTCCAAAATGCTCCAAAAACGCAAATTTTCCTAGCCTTCTTGGTATAGCTACCATGCTCTTTTTTCCTTGCTCTCCCCTTGTTATTCATTCAAAAATTCTATGTGAAAAACTATCTATTCTCCCCAATACAAATTTCCTCTATTTTCCCATGATAGTTGACTTCTCACTCTGCACAATGTTGATTGTACAACAACCCCATGCTTCCAATAACTATGGATGTCACTTCTACACCCACCCCTGACATGTATTAAATGATTGGTCTCTCATTCACTCATACAAAAAATAGAAGTTATCCCCAATGGTAATAAAATTCAGAAATATGGGTTGAATTAATACCCATAATTAATTCCTCCTTGGATCCCTCTTAGACACTCTTGGGAATTTCCCTCTTAGACAACTCTTAGGCATTTCCCTCTCTTGTGGATTAATCAGCCCCCATCTCTGTCCATATTCCCAGCACTTACTAGCATCACATTATATTTATTAAAATCAGAAATAGAATTCGCATATTAGATAGCTTGGCCATAACCATATTCATATCTACCTTATGCATAAATTAAAAATGAGGATTATAGTGGGGATGTTACACTTTGGATCCATCTAAGCTGATGAAATACCAATGATTGTCGCTCCCCTCATGAAACTAACCCTAATCACGACATCCAAGGGTGATTTATCTCAGATCATGGCACCGAAAATCAATGTCGAGGTCTACATCTAAGATTCATGAAGAGATCCAATCAATCCACATACCCATGAAACTATACATCCACAAACTAGTTTTATTTTCACATAGAAGCCCCTAACTCTCCTTACCCATTGCATCAATTCAACTACACCCAACTAGCTAAGACAATAATGGCTTGATACATTCTTGAGACCAATGGTCGCATTCAAATCTTGTGTTGATTGCCTGTCAAAGCCCTAAAACAACAAAAAGTCATCCAACATAGTCTTCCCCTTCAATTTGTGACATTGTCTCTAAGGAGATGAAAAATAGTATTTGATATGTGAGCAACATACATGTTCATTACTGTGATGATCAATGCTTCTAAATCTTGCATTGCTCAAAACCCGTAACACGCACGCACGAGCGTGCGTGCACACACATAATTATGAGTGCACATACACTACATATACCATGCTACATGTATATATAAATATATGTGCATACACACATAAGTTATCACTACCATATACATGTAGTATATACACCCTCCATAGACAAATATTAATATATCCCTATGTATATACTCATATGTCCTCTTGATATGATAGACTATTTGGAGAGCAAGGGATATCCATTATTTAGCTCCTAGAAAAATGCTCTTCACCTCATATTGCTCAAAGGGATATCTTGGCATTGATAATAATTTGAGGTGATATTTTGGATTTAAAATTTAGTTCTACTTTTGAGGAAGATGATAAAATTTGTAAAGTTGTGTGTCATTTATTTTCGTATTGATATGCATTGTATTTGGATTTGTATGGTGGTGGTGTTTGGATGTGTCGTAGAGCAAGTTACATCTTGTTAGATATTACATACAAAAAGATCATTACGTAACAATGCAAATTATATAGTGAAAGTAGTAATTGAAGCACAATTTCAATTATATACCCAACGATACTCATAATCAACAATTTGTTACTAATGGATAAAGTATCCTATTAAAAACTAATTAAACCAATTTGGCATGTTAAACATGTATTAAGTCCATTTGACGATGTAAAGAAACCATCTATGAGTGGTCAAACACCTTCCTTCACACACGCACAAGGGGATCTACATCCATAGAAATTGGAACCTAGTATTTTTTTTTGCATGTAACCATGCATGGAAAATCCCTAGACACTTCACCATCATCGATGGGAAGTAACCATGGTAAACTGCCAATGTAGATTATAGTGTTCCTGACTTGACAAGAACATCAAGTATTAACATATCATAGATGTAGTTGACTCAGTGACTTGATCGTGATACCTCTTATTTGCAATTCACAACACTCAAATACTCGAGCTAACACATCGAGATAAACCTTGTCTATTTACTTAATAATGCCCCATCCCAACCACTAAGTCATTAATGATAACCTTATTTCATTGAAAAGAAATAAATATAAGTCAAATCTTAACTTTATTTCATAGAAATGAAATAAAGTATAAGGCTACACTACTTTTGGTTCACTGATTACAACACAATGAGGTAAGCATTATTTGAGAGGGAACCTTGGGGCCAACCCAACATAAATCGATGCACACCCCATTATGTATTATTAGAATTTTGCATCGAGGTTTGTGAGGCCAGCTGGAGTATCTCTCCTTGGGTTAAACATATTCTAAAGAAGTGTCAACCATAACCTACAGATGCATTGATAACATTGAGGGTGAAATGTTTAGATAATAAGATGATGTCTCATAATAAGACGATTGAGAAAAAATCTATAATACTTAAGGATATTGACCTAACCTTTGTTGATACAATCTCAAGATCTTGATGTGCAATAATGCCATTGTGTGTAGACAAAATGGGCAGATTTCCACTTACCAAATGCCTTTGGGTCATGTGACGTTAACTTGTTTCTTCAAGTTCAAGGAAAACAAGCTCTTAACTAATCAAAAACAATTTTAGGTCATCCTTTAGGTTCTAAAAATGATTTCAACCCACATAATATTTATGAGAAAGCTAATATTTGAAGTCATATATAATAATAATAGTAATTTATTTTTAAGGTCACTGCTAAGCCAGACACCAAATTAGTGTATGAGACCCCCTACACCCAACGATTTTACTAGTAAAGTCTACAGAGATATACATACCCTACCCCCCTCTAGATTTGAACATGTGACCTCTTAGGAGGAAACACGCGTTCTTAACCATTAGGCCCACTCAGACTGTATACCTTAATTCTATATACTTTAAAACAACATCTAATCTTAATCCCATACATAAAATCAAATACTATCCCAAATCAATTTAACTCCTTACTTCACATGTAATTACATCAAGATGTAGAAATGCACTTACCTCATTCACCAAACTCACATTCTAGTTTTGCACTTTAAGTGTACTTACCTTATGCACCAAGATAACATTTTAGTTTTTCGCTTTTTTCAAGAATGGGGTAAAATCCATCTGGGCCAGCATTACGGATTCCCTTCACCTTCTTCCGACATGGGCAGGGCCATCACTCTAGGACTGTCTCAAATCATGGATCACCGATCAACGCACTCATCACAGACTCCCTCTATTCACTTGCTGGTTCATGTGGCTGGAGAGGAACAACACCATTTTTAATAACTCGACCCCCTCCATATCAACGGTTGTATACAGAACACTGGGATCATTTGCGTGCTGGTCTGGTACTCATCGGAGAACAAATCGACCAAAGTGATCTCCTTTGATTAACCTCTCGGATACTCTGTCTACAATGTGGTTTGACGAAGCCGCTCAGTCCGATGGACAAAACTGTGGGGCCGGGGTTACCATCATATATCAAAGAGCTCCTACTATTGTTGGACCCTCAACTGTGGATCTGGCTCCAACACAAAGGCGAAATCACTGGGGGCCTGGGCTTTCCTCTTCCTGGCATCCAGGCTGAATATACAAGATCTACAACTTCTCGGGGACTCAAAAATAATCATAGACTAGTTAAACTTCAGAGGTAAGCTCCAGGTCTCCTCTCTCCTTGGTTGGATGGACAGGACCCGGGAGCTTCATCCACTGTTCAAAGACATCACTTATCTTCACACCCCGAGGGAAAATAACAAAAAAACAGATGCCCTCACCAAGATCGCCCTCCATAAACAAGCAGACTTACTCTCATATAATCACTGGCTTGATAATAACGAGGGACCTACTTCTTTCATTAACATCTTTTAATCATCACTAGGTTTCCGAATCAATCTTTAACACATTTTGTTCACATATTTTTGTATTAGCTCCGCCCTCCCCTTTGGGATTAGGATAGTTTGCTCCATCACTTGTAATTATGTATAGGCTTTGCTTTAGGCCATCAAATCTGGGCGTGGATCATAGCCATACACAAGGACCTTTGTTGTGGAAAGACTCGACATACCCTCCTCGGCGCTGTAACTCAAAATTATATTTCATAAATATAATTGGGAAATTTTTCAAGTGGAAAAAAAAGGAATGGAGTAAAAGATAATATTAAAAAAAATGGCACTCGGTTGCATAGAGAGAAGCTTAGCCCTAACTCACCATAATAATACCCTAACCGCGACAAACGAAAACGGAACCCTAGACCATTCCGTCCTTTATAAGAGAGGACGGGGGAAGAGGAGGAAGAACAAAGCATATAGATGGCGGCAGGTACCAAGCTTCCGGCAATGCAGTGGAACCAGGGTTCGCGTGTGCAGATGTATGTTGATTAAATTCGATCTGTCAATGTGTGTTTTGTGTGTATAACTGTTATTATTAAGTGACGGGGATGGGATGCTTCTTGCTAGAGCTCCTCGTCCTCATGGCATGGAGCGACTGTAAACAATTCTTTGTTTGATGTCGTAGATTCCTTCGTGAACGTCATACAGTAAATTATGGTCGTCGATGGCATCTATTATTCCTCCTGTTACTCGTTTGCTGTTCTTCATTTTTTAAGGCAGCATATTAGAGTAGTGATGGTAGGGTAAGAAGAAGCCTCCGAGCAGAGGAATGTTATATTCTATTGCCCTGGATATTTTTTGCAGTGTTGCTGCCATGATCCCTTGGGACTGGCCATAACATTCACATTCAGAACATATCTGTCTCTCTGTTTTTAATTTTTGAGAGACTTACTATTCAGGTTTCATTGATGTGCTATTTTAATGTTTAGTATGGCTTTTGTGATGTGCTATTTTCCTTTCGTATTCGAGTTTGTGTGAGTTTGTGTTTTAGGTGATTGGTTCGTGAATAGGTTTTGATCGTGTACGGAAGCTCAGTCAACCTGTTGGAATTGTTTTTGGAAGTTCACTGTAAACCCTAGTTTTTGTTTTTTTACAACACTTCTAAAAGGTTATGTCGAGAATAAGTCCCAGGTAGGGTGTCTCTTTTGCCAAATACACACTGTTTGTACCTGGTGATGAGATGATTCTCACTCCGCAAGGGGATTTGAACGCCTTGGTGGTTATAAGGCATTTCGTTCTACCAATTAACCAAGTCTCCCTCGATCTATTAAGTAACCAAGACCCTGTAAACAATTTTCTTCACCAACTAAACACTTTTCTTTACCTATCTTTACCTACTACTAAGGATCTTTCCCTGTTGAAAATATATACTAATTTGGAAAATATAGACTAATTTGGATTCACTTTACTTGCAAAATAATATGACATCGTTCATGTGTTAAGATCTACATCTAAATTTTAGTCCGAGACCATGGCAGCACCTGATTAAACCTATTTGATCTGCATCTATACCGCCTCTGAACAGTTTGAACCTCTGAATAGTTTGTGCTGTGGTGTTTTACCATATTCTGTCTCTGCTTCTGGACCTTTGGTATATTACAATCCTCTCTCTACCTCTGGATTTGTCTAGCCCTTTAGGTCTGTATGCGCTGGTCTACTGTTGAATCCGACACTTTTAAAGGGATTTTATATCAAATAATAATTATTATTATTCAGTGATAACTATTTCATAAGCGCTGAATTCTCTCTTTTATATATATATATATTTATATATATATATATATATATATATATATATATTCTTGAACTCCTCGTGACGGCTTTAACTTAAGGTTTTTAGCTCTCGTTAAAGCGCGCAGGCTTTAAGGCCCTAAGCTTTGTGAAAAACATGGTGTCTTGCTGCACAGCCTTCTCATTTTCATTTTATGACACAAACCAACACATGGTTTTATTTAATTGTTCTAATATATTTTTATCAACAAGTGTCTTGTTGCACAGCCTTTTCATCTTTATGACACGAACCAACACAGTTTTATTTAATTGTTTTAATATTCATTATTCATGGTGTTGAGTTTGTATTTTTTTGTTCGTCTTAACCCTATATTATCGAATTTATTCGAGCCTTCTACATACCATTAATTATTTTTTTTGGTCAAGCGTTCTTAAATCATTTGCTTTTTAATTGTTATTCGAAAATCCAATTTATAAAATCTTTATTTTTAGAATTGTGTGGTATCGCATGCTATCGTTGAGCAAAACATAGTGTCTTGTTGCACGGCCTTTTCGTTTTTATTTTATGACACAAACCAACACATGGTTTTATTTAATTGTTTTAATATTTTTTATCCATTGTCTTGTGTTTGTATATTTCTGAGTTTATCTTTATCCCTATGTTATTCAATTTATTTGGACATACTATTAATTAAAAAAAAATTGTCGTGTTATTAAATCACATTTGATTTTTATTCTAATCATTTGCTTTTTAATTTACTTTTTAATTGTTATTCAAAATCTAATTTATAAAATTTTTTATTTTTAGAGTTGTCGTATCCCATGCCATCATTGAGCAGGACAGTCCTAGCATAATGCATTTTCTCCCAGTGTTATCATTATTTACCTTTGGAGGTAGGTGTTGAGTGATGACATCTTATTCACCCCATATATTTTTAAGGGGACTTGTCTGGAGTTAAGATTCAATACTTCCTTTGTGCCAGTGAATTTTGATTTTGAACCATTTTTAATTTGTATAATGTTGTTTTTGAACTCTGTAGGCTTGCAAGGTGAAGGTGAGTTAAGATTCAATACTTTCTTTATGCTACTAAATTCTAATTTTGAACCATTTTTAATTTATATAATGTTGTTTTTCAACTCAGTAGGCTTGCAAGGTTTTCAAATTGCTAGAGCAGTACTTAGGTTTAAAAAACTTTGTAGTTTGACATGTAACCATGTAACTGTGAAAATGATATATGTAACCATGTATCATTAATTGCTAAACCATATTTTAAAAATAGTGAGAATTGTTTTTTTGGTGTTGTTTAACTGTTTTATGTTTTGGTCTCTTGCCAGAATCTGGTTACATAAATTTTATCAATTTTTTGTTGTTTAAATTGTATTTTTGAATGCAGAAATAGATTCTGTGTGTTTAAAATGGGGTACTCAGATTATATAGACTCTGGTTACATAAATCTTATCAATTTTTTGTTGTTTAAATTGCATTTTTGAATGCAGAAATGGATTTGGTGTGTTAAAATAGAGCACTCAGATTATACAGATTTAACCACTCAAATCTACAGATCCAACAATTTTTTGTCCACTTGCATTCCTACATCTTAGCCATGAATTTTAGCTTCCCCATCCATCTTACTAAGCATACTTACCTGTTTATGTCCCCCAACAAAAGAAGCTTAAATAAGAGAGGGCCAGTTCCAGCTTCCAAACCAATTGTTTTTGACCCAGATCCTATTGCCTTCAGCACAAATACCGGCAGATTGAAATCTTAGACAAATATCCCCAGAAAATATAAAAGGAATCCAAAACTTATAATGTTTTTTTATTTTTTTTCTATTTTCTGTCGCAGACTATCTAAACTATCTATATGGTCTCGACTCTTTAATTGCCACAGTCATGCCATCTGAGTGATGGCTTCTATATAAAGCCATCTACTTGTTTAAATGAGGCTTTTGTCATAGTTACACTGACATGGCATGTCGAAGTGACTTTTTGGTGTGATTGTTACACGGTGTATCGGGAAGTGTTTGGTTATCTCCAAGTTTAGTGCAAAAAAATGTCAAGAGTTACACTGACAGATGAGTCTGATATATGCCCAAGTGATTGATACTTACACAGTGTAAGTGTTTGGTTATCTCCAACGTCAATGCCATCTCTTTCGGTGCCCAAAGCACTTTTGCATGTGTAAGCTAGGAACCAAAACTCTGCCAAGCTTGACGAACCCATTAGACCCTCTTTTACCAGACCACAGATTGAATGAGACTCATGTTTTGAGATTTTTTATCTTTGTTTTTATTTATTTATGCCATCTGGTCACTACACCGACGGTGGTTTGGTTTAGTGTTATTATTCTATTTGTGTCCCATCTTATCGCCTAGATTTTCTCAACCCGACATCACCGCTGATCCACAGCTTGAATTCCATCGATGTTTTTCTTGCTCTTATATTCATTGGTTTGTTAATTTATTCTATAAACCCCATTATCCACTAAGCTGTCTCAACCAGACATCACAGACAAAATGTCACTGCTGATTTGGGCTTTTTCACTGTTCAACCAAAACCTATTTATATCTGTTTGTAGATGAAGGTCTTATGATCTTTACCTGTCGTTGATAACAGGTATATTCCTGTGGAGCTTACTTTTGTTGAAATGTTTTGGATAGGAAGAATGTTGTTTCCTACGGTACTGATATTTGTCATAAACATATGATGAGTATACGCTGGTATTCTTTTCATATAGAAGATAGCAGCAAAATAATTTTTATTCTTCTATTATTATACTGTTCCCCAATTATTTTGGGGAAACAAAAAGGTATGAATGCTACGTGTTTTGAATCATGTGTGCGTTACATTTAACTCTCCTACAATAATAGGACTACAGTCTAAAAATGCTTTTACAACATTCTTTTACATCAGAAGATTCAAGAACAGAAGGTCAAATCTTCATAAAACCCTTCAAAAATTTCAATTTTCTATATCTATAAATACATACCCTGTGAATACTAATCATAGTTTTATTTGAAGAACATTACTGTTGAAAACAACATTCTTATGCATTATTGCATTTTTCATTTCAACAAAAGTAAACTCTACAAAAATACACTCATTTTCATCAACAGGTAAAGATCATAAGATATCAACAGAGATAAAAGGGTTTTAGTTGGAACAACAAAAAACCCAAGTCCTGTGTTCCCTTTTCACCTTTTCTCATCAACATTTAGAAAGCAAAATACCTCCATATATAAGCAAAAGGAAGGACTATCATATACCTCTAAAATACCTTTCAAATAGTCATCATACATTCTTCCTATACAATACAATACATTTAAATAAAAGCTAACTCTTAGAAATACACCTGTTTTCATCAAACATCAAAATATCATGAGACCTCCATTTACCAACGGAGATAAAAAGGTTTTATTTGGAACAGCGATAAAGTCTTGTGTGCTTTCATTTCACCTTTTCTCATCTAATGTTTAAAGAGCAAAAGACTAGCCAAAAAGGAAAATACTTACATTCTTCCTATACAATAGGATAGGATTAAATAAAAGCTAACTCTTAGAAATACACCTGTTTTCATCAAACATCAAAATATCACGAGACCTCCATTTACCAACGGAGATAAAAAGGTTTTATTTGGAACAGAGAAAAAGTCTTGTGCTTCCATTTCACCTTTTCTCATCTAATATTTAAAGAGCAAAAGACTAGCCAAAAAGGAAAATACTTAAAGTTTCTGCAGCAAAAAGGCCAGTGACTGTACTGCCTACAGTGCTTTTTAACTGGGACCTGAAAGACAGCGAGCCTGGAACATTCTTTGAATTCTGTACTTGAAGCAATGTACTCCCATCAACACTCCGTCCTTTGAAAAAACATTTGCATGAGAAATGAGCTCTTGAAATATATGTTTGTAAACGGAGAGGCTAAACTATTAACATTTACTGAATAGGAAGCAATTTCGTATTCCTGGCCCTGTAGTTGCCCTTCATCCTATTTATGATCATCTTAAAATCTCCATAGACCCGCAGCTGAGAGATCCCTTGATCCATTGCCAAATTCAGAAGAAGCTTCAATGTCTTCAGCTTCAAGAAATTGTTTGAGCCCCTGCCAACCCCTGCTTTAATGACAAAGAGATGTACATCAGTGATATTTAAAGACCCTCCGGGATCATGCATAGAACCCTTATCTTTACTATCCTCTGGTTTTTGATAGATTTTGAAATTTCTGAACACTATTGAACACTGGAAAGATGGGATAT
>ML792264.1:327516-357256 GCA_009831015.1 Picea engelmannii | reverse complement strand
CAGTAAAGGGCAGGGTTTCAAATGAAGATACCGAGACAACCGAATGCAACATTGGTTCACAGGAGAAGCCCAGGTTTGTCAAATTGTCAAGCAGTTTGACCAGGGAACAGAAGGCCGAATATACTAAGCTGCTAAAGGAGTTCACTTATGTGTTTGCATGGATGTATGAAGACCTCAAGACCTATGACACATCTGTCATTGAGCACAAGATCCCACTAAAGGAAGAGGCTAAACCATTCAGACAGAAGTTGAGACAGATAAATCCCATGTTGCTACCTGTCATGGAGAAAGAAGTGAATAAATTGTTGGATGCCCAAATTATCGTCCCCTTGAGATATTCTGAGTGGGTGGCCAATTTGGTCCCAGTAAGAAAGAAGAGTGGAGAAATCAGACTCTGTGTTGATTTCAGGAATCTCAATAGAAGCTCAAAGAAAGACAATTACCCCCTGCCTAAGATGGAACATATATTGCAAAGGGTAATTGGGGCCTCCAAGATATCCATGATCGATGGGTTTTCTGGCTATAATCAGATATCGGTCATGCTTGAGGACAGGGAGAAGACATCATTCACCATTCCTTGGGGTACATTCATGTATGCCAAAATGCCTTTTGGGTTGATGAATGCAGGAGCAACATTTCAGCGAGCTATGGATATAGCGTTCATAGGGGAGAAGGACCAGTTTGTGGTAATCTATCTGGATGATATCACAGTCTTCTCCAAGACAGACAAGAAGCACTGATGTCACTTGAGAAAGGTCTTCATGAAGTGTCGGAGGAGATTCATCTCAAATTTTGCCGAGCTGGTGAAACACATCACAACCATGCTCAGGAAGGGAAATGAAGTAAAATGGACCACTGAACCCAGGGAATCTTTTGTCCAAATAAAGAAGGCATTGACTGAGGCACCCGTGCTAATCAGCCTCGATTATTCCAAAGATTTCCTGATATTTTCTTTTGCTTCCTGTGATACAGTAGCGACAATTTTGTTGCAGAAAAATGATCAAAGGCAAGAGCAACCTATTGCCTTCTACAACAGGGCGTTAAGAGACGCAAAACTCCGGTATGAGATCATGGAAAAGCAGGCTTATGCATTGGTGAAAGCTCTCAAAGCTTTCAGAGTCTATGTCTTGCACTCAAAGATTATTGCATATGTCCCCATAGCCTCTGTGAAGGACATTCTTATACAGCCCGACATGGATAGGAAAAGAGGTAAGTGGATCGCCAAGATTCTAGAATTTGATCTAGAAATTAAGCCCACCAAGTTGATAAAGGGACAGGGTTTAGCCAAATTGCTAGTTGAATCCAATTGCAAAGCCTTAGAGATTAGTTTCATCAATGAGCAAGCTGAGTCATCCAACAGGAATTTTCAGGATGCCTTATCGCTGGCAGAATGTGCCTGGTATCGTGACATTCTGTATTTTCTGCAGGAGTTGAGGCCCCCCAATGGAATGGGAAAAAGTGAAGCAAGGGCTCTAAATCTCAAGGCGGTCAGGTATTGCCTCATGGATCAAACCTTGTACTGGAAAGACCCTCTAGGAGTATTTCTGAGATGCATGGGCCCACAGGAGGCCCAAAAGGTTACGTTTGATTTTCATAGTGGCATTTGTGGAGGCCATCATTTCTGGAAGACCACAGCTCACAAGATACTCCGAGCTGGGTATTACTGGCCCACTTTATTCCCAGATGTTTGCAGGGATATCAGAGCTTGCACCAAATGTCAAAAGTTCTTAGGAAAGCAATAGCTCACATCGCTGCCATTGAAACCCATAGTAGCTTCGGCACCTTTTCAACAGTGGGGGTTGGACTTCATCGGAGAGATTCATCCTCCCTCAAGTGGTCAGCACAGATGGATCCTGACTGCAACAGATTATTTCACCAAGTGGATAGAAGATGTCCCCACCAGAAGCGCATCACACAAAGTAATTATCAGCTTCCTGGAGGATATCATAGCCCGATTTGGCTGTCCCAGCAGAATCGTCACCAATAATGCTGCTTCTTTCAAATCTGAGCCTCTAATTAAGTTCTGTGAGCAGTTCCATATCTCGCTAATTCACTCCACCCCATACTATCCCCAGGGCAATGGTTTAGCGGAATCCTCAAACAAAAGCCTGATAAAGATCATCAAAAGACTGTTAGAGGATAACAAGAGAGCCTGGGATTCGAAGTTGAAGTTTGCTCTGTGGGCCGATCGTGTCACAATGAAGAAGTCTCTGGGCACTTCGTCGTTTCAATTAGTCTACAGAGCTGAGGTGGTTTTCCCTATTTAGCTCACCTTACCCGTGGCGAAGTTATTTCAAGACTACGAGGGAGAACCAGATCATATGATCAGAAGAATTCATCAGATAGTGGAAGTGCAGTAGACCATAGAACAAGTGAGAGACGCGGCTTATAGTCATCAGCAGAAGATCAAGCAGGCTTTTGACAGAAAGGTCAAGAAAAGGGAGTTCGAGGTCGAGGACTTGGTATTTAAGTGGGACGCACCCAGACAGGATAAAGGCAAGCACAACAAATTTGACGCCCTCTGGATCGGCCCCTTTAAAATCTCTGAAATTTTCTCCAACAACACCTATGGGTTGCAGGATCTGGAGGGTGAAGAGGTTTTCAACGGCCTAGTGAATGGGCATTTTCTGAAAAAAAAAATTTATTTATGCCTTAGACGGCTCCTCAGTTTGTAAATATTGTCTTTTACTTCTGTGTTTACTTTCTTTTTATGTTTTCGGCTTAATAAATGACTCCATAGCCCAACAGCAAGGCACTGAAGCTACGGAATGAGTTCTTAGAGCATCGCAGGGACGACTTTATCCCCCATGGAGCCTAATGTTAGCGATATTTCTTGTCTCGGGATTAGGCGTACCCAGGTCTGCAGTTTGCACGGGAAACACCTGAGCATATCACGAGAGAATCCCATTTTGTAGCAGCAAGTAAAGCAAGCGAGCGAGCAAAGTTTTGTCTTCAGCAGTCGGGAACCATCCTTAAAGAAAGCGACGGTCAGAGTCTTACAGAAGAGATCGACGAAATCCCGTCAGCCGTTAGATCTCAAGAAGTTGCGTCGGGGTTAAGCCCTAGTGTGCAGAGGAGAAGTCCCGGGGAATTTATCGGGATATTAGAGTCATCGGGGTTTCAAAAGGTAAGAGAAATGAGACCTTTCGAGTCTCGAAATACCGACGGAGATCCTAGCCGTTGATCTTGGCGGGACACGTGGCGAGAGATCCCGCAGAGTCGGGGATCGGGAAACTGGAAGTCCCGCGCACATGACAACAGGAATCACGATATCCCGATACGTGATTTCCCGATGGAGTTAAGGATCGTAGTGGGAGACAGGTCAACGGACATGAGCTATTGGGTTTCGGAGAATCGCAAGCCCGGAGGATGCGTGCTCGTTGACATCGCAAACCGCGAAACCCCGACGGAGAGTATGGTCGAAGGCATGTGGTAGCGGTCACTTGGACCATGGTCTAACCAGGAGGAGCTAAGGACACATGAGGGCTCATCGGGAAATTGGAAGCTGAAGGCCCGATAGGAGGGTAGGGCCACGGTCGTGGAGGCGCGGTCATATGCGTCAGGAATTAAGCTCAGGAGGGCTCGCGGGTGAAAGGAGCTCATCACAAATCGGGGATTGGGGAGGTAAGGAGTTCTAGACAGCAAGAACCGTGAAACCCCGAACCGCGATACAGAGACGAGAATGGCTACAATCAGGTGCTGAAGGCCGTGAAGGGATTGGAAAGGACCTGTGGATCGGGTTGTTGCAGCAGTGATTCCCGAGGGAAACCAAGGAACCGCTTCAGCTCAAAAGAGGGGATTTAGAACGATCTCGAAAGCAGGAAGACACGGTGAGATCTCAGGTACCGATTTAATGCGGGCTAAATCCTAGTACCGGCTGGAGATTAATGGAGAAAAGAAAAGATGGCTCAGAACTCACATCACTCATTTATTGCAGAGTATGGAGATCTTGGCTGAAAGTCTACCCGGGAGGGTCCCCTGTACCGGTTCTCTTCAGGAAGGCCACGCTGAGTCTTCAACTCGCCAGAGGAACCTGCACACGCCAAGTCAACATTCAAAGGGCTCAGCTACCCCCTGGCGTGAGCCATGCTAAATTAAAGAGGCATATGACAGGGGATCAGAGGACAAATCTGATTGAAGGGGTGCCATCCATTGAAAGCTCCGAGACGCCTCTGCCAGGCGAAAGGAAAGAAAGAATATATGTAGGCTTTTTTGCCATTTTGTAGGGCATTGATGGTAGAGCAGAGCTCCCGGCTGTAAAGTTTAACAAACATTCTAGTTTGTTGGATATACATATGTATATGAGATATCTTGTTATATGATAGACAATTTTCCTTTTCCATCTATGTTTTCGTCTAAATACCAGAGGGTTCATGATCGAATGCTTCGCATGAATTAGCACAGTTGTGTTATGACAAATGATTTGTTGCTGCATTTCTATCTTCGTTGGTTTCCTGCATTTGGGTGTAAGAAGATCTTGCCTTCAGATGTTTTCTCTCACAGTCTGTTAGAAACCTGTTGTTTATGAAAGACTTTCGCTTCCCTCTTATATAATCCTCCGTCTGCTCACCCTTTGCTACAACTCATTGTCTGGAGTTTATAAAGACCTCACTCGCTTATGTATGCCTAGCCTAGTTTGGAGTTGGAATGATATCATTTTGAGTTGGCTTCCATTCGGTCACCCCATCTATAAACAAACCGTGACATAAAACTGATGGGCGTCGGGCTCTGCTCCTGATAGCAATCCGGGAGTGACTTCCGTCGCCAACAAGATTGAAGGGCACAAATCCAAGTCAAGCCAGGTGGATGGAGACCAGAAAAGTGCGGGCACAATATCCTCACTTATTTACCAACTGATACCTTTCTTTTGGAGGTCCAAAAGCTTCCAAGTGGGGAGGATTGATCCAGGAGGATCCTCAGGTCTAAAAAAATGCTCAAAAATAAAAGTTCTTAGAATTGGACGAAACCAACTCCATTGCATCCATCTCGTTGCGTTGATTTCGACCGTATATTTTTTTCCTCAAACATACACCGTATGCAAAAGTTATCGCGTTCTAATCAAATTCCCAAACATGAAAAACGTCAACAGTCAAAGTCAACGCTGATGTCAGCAGTACAACATGTGACGTCAGCATGACGCCATGATCACATCATCAGGATGATGTGGCAGGTAACTGGAAATATGGTCGGTTGATGTGGAAGTGACATGTGGCAGTACGACAAGATGACATGGCAGGACACGTGGCAACTAACAGGGTGTATGGCAGGCTGACATGGTAGCTGATAAGGTGTATGACGACTGACTGGGTAGAACGACGGTCCAATTATGGTTCGCCACCTTGCCCAATCACATGGTGCCACGTGGCTCCCTGCGGATGGCCAATGACGGTTGATGCAATATTTTGGCAACAGTCGGGGTCGAACTCGTGACCTTCCCAGGCTCCAACGACTTCGCAGAGGGATGTGACCAATGGGCTACGGGACGGGGCTTGTCTAGCTCTTGATCGTTTTTGGTTTTGTTTTGGGTGCGGAGGTTTTTGACCACCGGAGCATTGGACCGGGGGCTAGCCCGTAGGACCAGCAACATTTACCACGAGACTACGTACCAGAACCAACGACCAGGGCTAATCGACGGGGGCCTATCCTCTCCGATCGAACCCTTTGTCCTATCCACGCCATGTGACTAGGGATCGCACACAAGAAGGGGGTTAAGCGGTTAGCACCTTTTGGCTAGTTCTTGGCCATATGGCACATATGACCATTCCAAAAGGGTCATGCGCCCATCCTTAG
This sequence comes from Picea engelmannii, assembly GCA_009831015.1. Taxonomy (NCBI): domain Eukaryota; kingdom Viridiplantae; phylum Streptophyta; class Pinopsida; order Pinales; family Pinaceae; genus Picea; species Picea engelmannii. The sequence goes on along the minus strand of ML792264.1, from coordinate 351,466 downwards.
AGGGCCTAGTCTGATTTTTTTTGGTAACAAAGTGGGTTTTGTTATAGTTTTGGCCAGAATTGGGCCCTTTTGGAGATTGTTTGGCCATATGGAGGGGGATTTGACCCCAAAAAGAGGCCATATCTTTTTGGGAAGTCATCCTTCCATTATTGAGCCTAAATATATATATAAACCAGGCCCTTTGAGCTTATGAGGGTACTTTTGTATTGCAGGGAATGTGAGAGCAGCTTGATCTAATGGCCCATTTCTCATGTTTTGAGGGGCATTGAGGCATGATTTGAGAGGATATAATTGATTCATGTGTGTATATACACAAGGAGGTCTTGTACAACATATCATAAGCCTATTTGTAACAACAAAGAGCAATTGTAAAGAGAACTTGAGCATTGAAGATCAATAAAGCGGTCCTCCACTTGGAAGCGAACCCGGAGATGTAGCCACTCATTGGTGAACTCCGTTAACAAGTTATTTGTGTCTATTTATCTTTATTCTTGTTGTCATCTTATTTTATTTGCAGCATTCTTAATGATGGTTGAACTCTTTAATTATCCATGAGAATCAAGTTAATGTCACATTGTTTATAATACCTTTTGTAGCACCATTTTTTCGGTGCTAAGGCTTAATCGTTCTTAAACAAAACTGTAACACCACTTTGTACATAGCTCATACAGGAATTATAAACATAACATGCATTTAAGCAAAGTAATATAATTAAACTCGGAGTAAACATATTATTTTGCTTCTATAATCAACAATCAATAGCATTAACATTAAATTGATATGCATAGCGGAATACATGAATAAACATCATCAGATACTTATCTTTGAAACAGTGGTAGATTCCACCAACCACATGCAGGCTTTCCAGGAACCTCCCAGCCTTAGACCGCACTGCTCATCAGCTCAGCGGTGGGTCACCCCCGAGTTAGGAATAAGCTCCACCCCAAGGCATGGAATCCTAGGTTAGGCTGAGGTTACAGGGAAAACAACACAGAAAACTGGAATAATTCTTCCCAGGATGCCATCTTACACCCACTACTACCAGGCTCTCATTCCCCACATGCTTGTTCCGCCCGGGAGTATACACCTTCACAAGCACAGTGCATCGGTGCTAACCTCCCTCTATGGGTCTCGACAACAGGCTGGATCAGGAAGTCTCAGAGCCCGAAGCTGGTGCTAAACACTCTCTGGAAGAAACCTCTTCCAACAACAGTCACCTCCCTCACCTGGAGAGAGGTCATACATAGGCTCAATCACAACTCGCACTGGCCAGCAAGCCGCATGCATTCCATCTCTGTGTGGCCACCACAGCCAACCGAGAAAACAAACACGGGATTCCCAAACAGGCTTAGCAATGGCGCAAGGTCTCACAATGTTGGTTCTCGGGGAGGCGTGACAAACAATCCACGCAGGGAATGACACAGGCTCCACGGCTCAGAATGGAGAGGGTGAACCCGGCCTTTTAGAAATGAACACAGGCTTCTCGGCTTTCAGAAAAGAGGATGTACACAGTTTCCAGAGCCAAACATAGGCTTTTCGACTCACAGGGACGCACGAGGGTTCTCTGCAGAGCTCCGATCGATCGTACTACTCAGCGCTCCGTACATGCTCAGGTCATCGAGTGGAATGGGCAAGGAACCCCTCTCATGGCTCAGAACAACCGTTTTATTCGCATGCACCAGGGTTGACACTTGTCACCCATGGAACTGCATAAGTTCCATCAGCATGCATTCGCTTGCAGTTTTCCCCCTTTCCAGGAACTTAGGATAATAAAAAAAAACATAAAATGCACATGATCATTGGAATAATAATAAAATATTATTCCCAAGGCTTAAGCCCCCAGGCTTAGCCCCTAGGCTTAACACTTAGCCCCTTTTTCCCACCTTCCAGCCCCTAATTCCTTGCCCACTCTGTGGATGATCAGTCCCCCTTCACTCGTTCATCGTGGTCGGTCTGCACGCAGCAAGGTTTACAATTTTATTAATGTTCTGCATGATTACAGGTACAAAATCAGGCCCTTGGCCTCCAACCCTTAGGCTCTCTGGCCTAACAATCACATAATCCTACCGGCTTATACAAACTTGGCTCACCAACATATAACACATATTTACAATTCATTTCATATATCATATTTATAAAGGGCTCGGTCTTGGGGACACTACAATCCCCCCTCCCTTATTTATCCACTATCCTCAGTGCAATCTTACACTGTATCTGCAAACTTTTAAAAATTTTCAAAAAGATGCGGGTACTTTGCCCGCATAACATATTCATGCTCCTATGTCGCGTCCTCAGGACCGTACCAGGTCCACTGGACCTTTACAAGCTTTATAGCTCGATTCCGTAGCTGTTTGCTTTTCCTGTCCAATATGCGCATAGGATGCACTCGTAGGACACCTTCTGGTTCCACCCGAATCACATTCCAATCGATAACATGATTAGCATCCGGTATATATTTCTTAAGCAATGAAACATGAAACACATTATGTACAGTCATAGATGCAGGTAATGCAAGCATGTATGCAACTGGCCCAATCATTTCCAGGATTTCAAACGGCCCACAAAATCTTGCTGCCAACTTGGCGCAACTTCCCAGCTTCAGGGAACTCCTGTTAGTTTTCACTTTYAGGAAAACGTGGTCACCCACTTTGAATTCTCTRTGGGTTCTGTTACTATCAGCATAACTTTTCTGCCTGTCTTGGGCAGCTTTTAGATTCTGTTTAATTCTTATCATTTGGTCTTCCATCTCTTTGAGTAGCTCAGGCCCAACTACTGCTCTGTCAACTGGATTATCCCAGCTCACTGGAGTGTTGCACTTTCTTCCATAAAGTGCTTCAAATGGGCTCATCTTCAACGATGTATGATACCCATTATTGTAGGTGAATTCTACCAAATGCAGGTAGTCTTCCCATCTTGATGGTTTATCCATCACATACATTCTCAGCATGTCTTCTATTACTCTGTTCACCCTCTCTGTCTGTCTGTCAGACTCAGGATGATATGTTGTACTAAAGTTCAGATTCGTTCTGAATCCTTTGAACAATCCTTTCCAGAAATTCGAGGTGAATTTCGAGTCCCTATCAGACAAAATTGTCTTAGGAATTCCGTGCAAGCGTGCCACTTCTTTTAAGAAGATATCATCAACATCTGCTGCCCTATGAGTGGTTTTCAGTGGAATAAAATGGGCAGATTTTGTAAGCTTGTCCACCACCACCATGATTGAATCATGTTTCTTACTTGTTCTGGGCAATCTTGTGATTAAATCCATTGTCACCACTTCCCATTTCCACTCAGGAATGGTTAAAGGCTACAACAACCCTGTTGGGTGCCTATGCTCAGCCTTAACTTTCTAGCACTCCAGACATCTGGCGATGTATTCAGCGATTTATTTCTTCAGACCCGGCCAAAAGTAATGGCTTTTGACTACTACCATAGTCTTCTGATATCCAGGATGTCCAGCATAAGCCACGTTATGCATTTCTTTTAGAATTGCCAGCTTCAATTCTCAAACATTGGGTACATACACTCTATTTTCATAAAGAAGAAAGCCATCAGTTCCCAAGGTGTAACTTCCCTGGGTCTGTGGTCTCACACACTGTTGTAGCTTTGCTACAAGATCTCTGTACTGCAAATCAGCATTTGCAGCTTCCAAAATTCTGTCCTTAATCTCAGTCCTGTACATGCTAATGGATGTAGCATGTAATTCGTGCACTTTTCTGCTGAGTGCATCAGCCACCTTATTTTCTTTCCCTTTGATATGCTTGATATCAAAGTCATATTCACACAAAAACTTCAGCCATCTGGTTTTCCTCGCATTTAAATTCGGCTGATCAAATAAATACTTCATACTTTTGTGGTCTGTTCTCAATTCGAATCTCCTTCCCATGAGGTAATGTCTCCATTTCCTCAATGCGTGGACAATTGTTTCCAGCTCTAAATCGTGAGTGGCATAATTCCTCTCATGCTCTTTCAGCTTTCGGGACTCATAACATATTACAAATCCCTCTTCGCTGAGAACTCCACCTAGCCCCTCCTTACACGCATCTGTGCACACCATGAAATCCATGTTTGGATCTACAATCTTCAGGATTGGAGCATTGGTTAACAACTGCTTCAATCGCTAGAAACTACTCTCACACTCTTCAGTCCACTGAGACTTCTTCTCCTTCCTCTGCAAGGAAGTGACAGGGTGAGCTATCTTTGAGAATCCGGCTATAAACCTTATGTAGTAGCCTGCCAGACCCATAAAAGATCTAACCTCCACCACATTCCTTGGCACTGACCATTCTCGAATGGCCTCAACCTTTTCAGGATCCACAATGATCCCTTCTTTTGATATAATGTGCCCCAAGTAATGAATCTACCTTTGATAAAATGAGCACTTGCTCAGCTTGGCGTTTCTCAGGTGTTGCTCATGTTCTTCCTCTGACTTGGAATACACCAAGATGTCGTCCAAGAAGACTATGACAAACTTGTCCAAATAGTCCCTAAACACACCATTCATTAAGCACATGAAAACAGCAGGTGTGTTTGATAGTCCAAACGGCACCACCGTGAACTCGTAATGACCGTACCTTATTCTAAAGGCGGTCTTGCTGATGTCCTCGTCTTTTATTCTCACCTGGTGATATCCAGATCTGAGATCTATCTTCGAAAATATTTTCGCATCCTTCAATTGATCAAAAAGATCATCGATCCTTGGCAGAGGATATTTGTTCTTGACAGTTACCTTATTCAACTACCAAAAATCAATGCACAACCTCAACGTCCCATCTTTATTCTTCATGAATAGGACCGGGGCTCCCCAAGGTGACACGTTGGGGCGAACATACCCCTTCTTTAATAGCTCTTCGAGCTGCAATTGCAACTCTTTCAGCTCTGGCGTACTCATTCTATAAGGAGCTTTTGAAACTGGAGCTGCTCCTGGCATCAAATTTATAGAAAAATCGATCTCCCTCTTCGGAGGTAGTCCAGGTACCTCCTAAAATACGTCCTTGAACTCTGTGAGTACCTCATGGTCTTCCAGCTTCGAGACTGCATCACTGGATGCTTCTCCCACACGGGCTGCAAAAAACTGACAGCCTTTCCTGTAACATTTCTTTAGCTGCATGGCTGATATTTCTCTAATAGCCACGGCTCTGGGAATTCCTTAGACTATTACCTGATTTCCCTCTTCATCCAGGCATGTAAACCTCTTGTTACGGCAATCCAGAAGGGCATGGTGCTAGTTTAACCAATCCATCCCAATTAAGCAATCGTAAGAGCCTAAAGGCAAAATATTCAATTCAGCCCTAGTGCTCATTCCTTTCATGTCCACTGAACAGGACTTAACCAATTCAGTGACCTTCCTTTTGGTTCCTATGGCTAACTGCACTAGCCAAGACTTTTCATGTTTGCTTCTTGTTAAACGCAAACTTTCCACCACCCTAGGATCTACATAACTATGGCTAGCCCCTGAATCAATTAATAATAAGTGGTCGGTTGTTAATCGTACCTTCCACTTCAATCATGTGTGATTGAAATTCTACTTGCTTCTTGTCCAAGGCTGCATAGATCCTTGGCATTTTGTTGTGCATATCCTCCACTGTTTCAACTTGCTGAACAGTATGGACAGTTCTCGCCTTGCCATTTTTATGGGGACAGTATCTGTACTTGTGGTTTCCTTTACAGCCCCAACATTGAATGGGTGTCTGTCTCAGTCTTTGTGCTCCCTCTTTGGTCATTCTTGGCTCTCTAAATGATGGCTGTCACTGAAGACTATTTCTGAAAAAGGAAGTCTTGTTTCCCTTCTACCTCTGTTCCTTCTTAAAATTCCTCTGATCATTCCAAGCCTTCCAAAGGATAGGCCTTTCTCCTTGTTGTTCATACAAGCATTTCTCCCTTCTTATGGTTTCTTCCATGGTCTTAGGATTGTCATACTGAATCTTGTCACCCATGGAAAGTGGCAGTCCACTCAGATATCTCTGAATCTTGACAGCCTCGTCTTTGATGAATGGAACATACTTCAGTAGTTCCAGAAAAATTCGTTCATACTCATTAATGGTCATGCTGCCTAGCTTGAGTTTGAAGAACTCCTTCATCTTTCTGTCATAATATATTTTAGTCAGGTATTTCTTTTCGAAATACCTCTTAAATTCCTTCCAAGTGACCTCTTTCTCTCTGATGTGTTACACCTGCACAAACTGATCCCACCACGTGGATGTTTTTCCTTTCAGTTGATACATTGCAATTCTTCCTTCTGCATGGGCGGAATAATTCTGCAGTTGGAAATATTTCTGCATGCCCAGCAACCATGTTTCAGCGTCTCCCTCCTTCTTATGTTCACCATCGAACGTAGGAGGTTTAATCTTGTTCATCTCCCCTTTCAATTCATCCTTTCCAGATTTTCGATGTTTTCTGGTAGGAGACGAGGTTGAACTACTACGTGTATCCCTAATGGAATGATTTTGGGAGCAACCATGATGTCTGGTACCACTCTTCAACCTCCTTCTCCTCTCAGGGTTCCCGACACTTCTTGATCTCCTTCTCCTCTCAGGGGTTCTGCGACTCTTTGTTTTGCTTGAGTCCCTCCCCTTCTCCAATTTCCTTTCTATTCTTTCCAGGTTCTTCAACATTTTTAAGTTGAATTCACCCTGTCGATCCCTGACTTTCATGAGATTTTGGCTATCATATCGGCGAGCCTGGGCATCTCTCTGCAATCCTTCAATGATTTTCATTATGTGCCCTTCCTTGTCAAATTCTCTTCCATGCCCATTGGAGTTCGATCCTTCGACTCCCAGGTTGACATCTCTTCCTTCTCTCTCGCCCTCTGACATGGAGGCAATTCGCACCTCTTCCATTTCTATACTCGGCATCGATTGACTGGTATCCTGACACTCGTTGAACTCTGTACATGCAATGTGCAATCAATCTGAAGTTTGTCAGGTCTTAAACCTTTAATAAAATCACAATAATCATAAACCAACGTGAGTGAGAAACATTTGACTTCACAAGGTTTTATGAGCTCTGTCAACTCTGCAAATTTCGGGACTTCGGGTTTTCGGTACTCGGGAGTTCACTATACAGTGACTTCCAACTCCATGTCACTACAAACCCGAAATCTAAAATTTCGGTTTCCTTGCTCTCCAGGCCCATAGCACAGTTGTCGCCCTTAAAACCTGTTATGGTTCTTCAGTCTCCGATGGCTTCGGGACTTCGGGACTTCGGGTTTCGGGACTTTGGGTTTTCGGTACCCGGGAGTTCACTATGTAGTGACTTCCAACTCCTTGTCACTACAATCCGCAAAATCTGAAATTTCGATTTACTTTATTCTCCGGGCCCACAGCACAGTTGTCGCCCTTAATCGCAGTGGCGCGTGGCACGTTCCAGAGGGTCCACATCTCCATCGGTGACGTCTTTGGGTCCCACCGCTCTCTCCTATCTTCTCAATTCTCTGGCACGTGGTACACATCCATGCACCTATGTCCATTCCAAGCTAAAATCCAACAGTTAGGTCCCCTCTCAAATATACGACGCAGATCTTTTCGGCGTTTCGGGTTTTCCGGCATCGGGAGTTCGTGTATCCCACATCTCGAACTTCCATCTGCCGAAATCCCGAAAATACAATTTACTCCTCCGCTAAATCGAACGATCAACTCCCTTCCTACAATCTACGATGTAGATCATTTCAGGATTTCAGGTTTTCGGGAATTCACGTATCGCGATTCCCACGCTCCTGTGCAACTCGAAACAGTTTTTTTTTTTAACCCTACACACACTTTCCAGATTCGACGGTCAGGAGGGTTCACCTTCCCTCCCGAACAGATCCTAAGGCTCTAGCACTGTTGGTGTGGAGTCCTCTCTCCCTGTGGCCATAGACCACACCAGCTGCGGTTTCAAAACACCGCTATACTTCCTGAGCTTACAGTCATGGTCAAGTAACTCCTTGACACTCTCCGGACCATACCAGGGTCCGAAATTGGTCCTCCATACACAATTTCTCCTCACACCCTCGGTCCAAAGACCACGCAACTGGCCCATCTATGCTCAATGTCGAAACCTTGGCTCTGATACCAAACTGTAGCACCACTTTTTCGGTGCTAAGGCTTAATCATTCTTAAACAAAACTGTAAGACCACTTTGTACATAGCTCATACAGGCATTATAAACATAACATGCATTTAAGCAAAGTAATATAATTAAACTCAGAGTAAACATATTATTTTGCTGCTATAATCAAAAAGCAATAGAATTAACATTAAATTGATATGCACAGCGGAATACATGAATAAACATCATCAGATACTTATCTTTGAAATAGTGGTAGATTCCACCAACCACGTGCAAGCTTTCCACGAACCTCCTAGCTTTAGATCGCACTGCTCATCAGCTCAGTAGTGAGTCACCCCCGAGTTGGGAATAAGCTCCACCCCAAGGCATGGAATCCTAGGTTAGGCTGAGGTTACGGGGAAAACAACACATAAAACTGGAATAATTCTTCCCAGGATGCCATCTTACACCCATTACTACCAGGCTCTCATTCCCCACATGCTTGTTCCGCCCGGGAGTATACACCTTCACAAGCACAGTCCATCGGTGCTAACCTCCCTCTCTGGGTCTCGGAAACAGGCCGGATCAGGAAGTCTCAGAGCCCGAAGCTGGTGCTAAACACTCTCTGGAAGAAACCTCTTCCAACAACAGTCACCTCCCTCACCTGGAGAGAGGTCATACATAGGCTCAATCAGAACTCGCACTGGCCAGCAAGCCACATGCATTCCATCTCTGTGTGGCCACCACAGCCAACCGAGAAAACAAACACGGGCTTCCCAAATAGGCCTAGCAATGGTGCAAGGTCTCACAATGTTGGTTCTCGGGGACGCGTGACAAACAATCCACGCAGGGAATGACACAGGCTCCACGACTCAGAATGGAGAGGGTGAACCCGGTCTTTCAGAAACAAACACAGGCTTCTAGGATTTCAGAACAGAGGATGTACACGGTTTCCAGAGCCAAACACAGGCTTTTCGGCTCACAGGGATGCACAAGGGTTCTCTGCAGAGCTCCGGTCGGTCGTATTGCTCAGCGCTCCGTACATGCTCAGGCCGTCGGGTGGAATGGGCGAGGAACCCCTCTCACAGCTCAGAACAATCGTTTTATTCGCATGCACCAGGTTTGACACTTGTCACCCATGGAACTGCATGCGTTCCATCAGCATGCATCCTCTTGCACGTTTTCCCCCTTGCCAGGAACTTAGAATAAAAAAAACATAAAATGCACATGATCATTGGAATAATAATAAAATATTATTCCCAAGNTTTGACACTTGTCACCCATGGAACTGCATGCGTTCCATCAGCATGCATCCTCTTGCACGTTTTCCCCCTTGCCAGGAACTTAGAATAAAAAAAACATAAAATGCACATGATCATTGGAATAATAATAAAATATTATTCCCAAGTCTTAAGCCCCCAGGCTTAGCCTCTAGGCTTAACACTTAGCCCCTTTTCCCCACCTTCCAGCCCCTAATTCCTTGCCCACTCTATGGATGATCAGTCCCCCTTCACTCATTCATCGTGTTCGGTCTGCACACAACGACGTTTACAATTTTATTAATGTTCTGCATGATTACAATTACAAAATCAGGCCCTTGGCCTCCAACCCTTAGGCTCTCTAGCCTAAAAATCACATAAGCCCATCGACTTATACAAACTTGGCTCACCAGCCTATAACACATATTTACAATTCATTTCATATATCATATTTACAAAGGGCTCGGTCTTGGGGACACTACACCTTTCATTTTTGGATCAGTGGTGGAGGTATAGACAAAAGGAAAATTGGTCATGACGTTCAAAGGCTTCTCTCTTTGGAAGATATGATTTCATTGATTTTGTTTTCTCCTTTTCAATGGAATAAGGTTGTAGGAGAGCCATTTAGTATCAACGCAACTTCAAGACGTACTAAAAAATCTACAAAGATGGGGATGAAGTCAGTAGAATAATTGTAGACAATAATATAAGGTTTTGATCTTAAGTGCTTCAATGGGATTTGTACACAGAGATGGGGGGATGATCATATTCTTATGAAAGAAGTATGTACAGGTGAGATCTTTGGTGGAGTGGAAAAAGACAAAGAGAAGAACATGAAAATTATACAGCCCATTGAAAATTATTCATTGTGTTTTTCTCGAGATGATTTTCCCTATCTGGGTGCTTTATAAAAGTAAATCCAATATCCACTATAGGAATGGAGATATTGTAAGGAGGATGTGGGATTTCAATGTGGTTTTCTCGTGGATAAATGATTGGTATCATCTCTAGTAGAGGATAAACTATCTAACCTTGAACTAGTGTAGGGTTCGAATGGCCTTGTTTCTAGACTATCTCTCAATGATGTGGAGGGTTGTTTTGAAGGTCACTACTTTAGATATCATTTCAACTCTAAGAAGGGGTCTAGGGGGATTATGGAAGAGGATTTGAGCGAGGAACAAGTAAATATGTAGGGAAGGTAACCCAAGGTAGGGGTAGAAAATCCTACCTCTCTAGCTCAAAATAAGGTTATTAAAGAAGTTATGAGGGGAAACAAAAAACTTTGGAAAGGGCCCTTAAAGTAGTGTGTGCCTCAATGATTATTTTATTTTCAAACCTTAGAGGTTTGGACAAGCCCTCAAAAAAAATTTCCTTTAGAAAACTTGTAGATCTCCACAACACTAATATCATTGTGATTCAAGAAACTATGATGGAGGAGAAGAGGTTTATTAATGAACTTTCAAAGTCATGGAAGGATTTGGAATTCATAGGTTTATATTTTGTAGTGTGCTCAAGGGGATTGTTCACTGGTTGGAGAATCAAATCACTCAAATTGATGCATTCAGTGGTTTCGTTGTCAATGATTGGAGTTGTTCTCTACTCCTTGGATATCGAGAAAGACTTAAATATTGTTAATAAATACGGGGCTTACAAGGAGAGTATCCCCTTTTGAGATGATTTGTGGGATCAACAATTTGTAGAAGTTGAAACACTGATTATAGGTGGAAATTTAAATCTTACAACTAAAAGCATTGAAAACTAGGGAAAAACGATGAGGGAGGGGAACCCTTGGTAGGGGTTTTCCTCCAAAATTTTGAAGACACTAACCTGGTGGATGTGGGCACTTTGAAGCTCTCTTCAACCTTTGAGAAATTTGAACACGTGGTTGGAAAAAACAACAAAATTGATTGATAGATTTAAGCCTCCAAAAAATTTATAAATGACCTTAAAAGAATAAGGACTTGGGTTGAGGATTGGGAAGATTCTACTTCTAATCCTATTTCAAATAGAGAGAGGGATACAAAATTCATATCCTTTTAAATTTGATATCCAAGTGACGATGAATATAAAACAAGTTAAAATCACTACTTCAAAATGAGATTTTGACAAAAGATGCATAGAATTGCACTTTCTCATTTCAGTGGAGAATGGTGTAGTAGAGATCTACTCACAAGAATTTGACTCAAGCTTTGAGGACATTTATAGGAGTAGATTGAAGATTCTAGAAAATACTGAGGAAATCTAGAAGAAAAAGAAACGCAATGGAGGTTCAAGTGCAAGGTTCTCTAGCTAGCCAACAAGGTTGAAAATACAAGACACTTCCATAACTATGTTAATCATTGAAAAACATCAATACTATGTGGTAAATGAAAAAATCTAATGGTAGCATGGAAAATTCCTTCAAGGATTTAGTAAAGATGAGGGTCAATCACTTTAAAGGCTTATATAATGAACCAAATAGAATCAATATCACTAAAATTGTGAAGTTGCATCATTTTCCCCTAGCTTTGTAGGGGAGCAAAAAAATGCGCTAATGATAAAGGAAGTGTCAAATGAAGAGTTGAATGTTGCTCTAGAATCCTTTTAGAAGAATAATGAGCAAGGTCCAAATGGGTAATCATTGTCATACTTTATACAATTCTCTATTTTGTTGGAAGAGTAGCTATTGAGAGTGGTTGAAGATACTAAAAGACTAGGGATAGTTCTTGAAGCATATAATACTACTTTTATACCGTTAATCCAAAAATTAGATAGCCTTGAATCGTTTGATCATTTTAAGCCTAATCCTTATGTCATTGTATTTATAAAATAATAATGAAAGCGATTGTTGTTAGGGTGAATAATATATTTTCAAATTCAATCTCAAAAGAACAATTTTCTTTCCTAAATAGAAGATAAATTCATGTAGGGTTTGCATACTATAAAAACATAGAGAGCTAATGGTATGGTTATGAAGCTAAATTTATCCAATACTAATGATAAAGCTCCTTGGGTCATTCATTGTTTTAATTAACAGCTTGGTGTTTTGGGTTTTTTAAGCCCTCGTTGCAAGGGGTGTACTATAGCACCTATTTTGTCTCTAACTAAAGACACAAAAAGCACTAGTGCACCGACAAGGATTAAATTGGGAAGGTATCTTTCTCTATACACTTGTTTGTTGATATTTTTTCTATGATAGACTCTAAAATAGAGTTACAAAAACTATAGGGAAATTATTGAATTATGTTGTACATAGGAAGAAATCTTCCATCATGTTTTATGGGGTGGAGAAGGAAAATGTTAGAAAAACGCTGCAATTTTCCTCCACCCCCCGCCCCTGCCTTTTTTTTGGAGGGGAGGGGGTGAGAGATGGTTCATGTTTGGGATTTTATCTATAAAAAAAATGACCATAGGAACACAAATTGGAAGTCATTGATTGAAAATATTGAACACCACACCATAAGTAGTGATGTAGGTGGCTCTCTTTGGGAGGAAAATTGACCTAGGTCAAGTTGGTGCTAAAATCAATGCCAATATAATAGAATACTATGGTTTTCATCCATAAAGGAGCTTTGGAATTGATGAAAAAGAGGTTTTTCAAGTTCCTTTGCAATGGTAAGAAAGAAAACGAAGGAATTTCTTTGGTAAAATGGCAATGATTGGAAAAACCCAAGGATGGAGGCCATTGGGGACTTAAAAATGTACATCTCTTTGTCATGCCTTGGCTTCCAAAATACTAGAGGATTATATTAAAACATGGGATATGGAGACAAGTAATAGTTAAAAAATTATTAACCCTCTCTCCTTAGAAGAATGGATTACGAAGGAAAATAAATCATTTTAAAATGAGTCCATACTTTAAAAAACATTGGTTTTTGTTTTTCCTTTGGTGAGAAATCCATTTATTTGGAAGGTAGAAAAATGGAATAAATTCAAGATTCGATTAGGTCCAATGGATCATCGTGCCTTTACACCATACAAGGTGGTGAATCTATTCCCCCCATGTGAAAAAATGTTGAGGTTAATGAATCATTGGCCGACTATCCATCCACTCATTTCCTAGATCCTGAAGGTAAACCTTCTCCTTCCATTCCTAGTCTGGAGACCTGTCTATGTGTTTCACCTTTAGCCCAACATCCTTCTAAGGATTTTTCCCAATCTGAAGGCCCTCTAGCGAATAAAAATCATAGTTGCAAAGCAAGGATGGTAGTGGAAGAGGACGTCGCTTTCGAAAACATCTCAAATTTATTAGGAAAGGCTACAATGTGTCTCTTTTGTGGGAAAACCTTTCGTCCTAAGAGTTTAAGGAAATGGTTGTATGTGTCATGGGTTCCTTTGCTCGGTTACTGCCTGGTTGTCCATATTCTAGTAAGGGGGGCATCTTTTTTTCTTTTCAGATCTTGCAAATATTGGGGTTCGATTCTTAGTCAGGAATGGAGTTGGGGACCCTCTAGACTGGTTCTCCAAGAGTGGGGATTCCATTTCAACCATAGGCGTGAACCTATTAATTCTATGGTGGCATGGGTAATTCTCCCCAGGCTTCCTTTGGTTTTCTAGAATGACAAAGTTTTGGAATTTATTGGCAACAAAGTGGGCCATTTTATCATATTAGAGCAAGATTGGAGTACCATGTTAGACAACAGATGGGCTTGGGTATAGGTGGAGGTCGATCTAAAGAAAGGCCTATTGGAAGAAATCGAATGGGTCCTTAGGAACCTCTCTTATGTTCAACACATAAATTATTAGTGAATCCCTTTCTGATGCTATGGTTTCCATGCAATTGGACATACCCTGGATAGTTGCTATAATCCCTTAAGCTTAATGCCTTCCTTCAAAAAGATGTGGAAACCTTAGGAGACTTAATTGGAATTTCATAAAGAGGAGTGATTATCAGGCAAGGATATCCTGAAGGCCAAGCTCTTTGATAAGGATTTTTGGATGTTCAGGAGTTGGGGGAGGTGGAAAATCCTTCTCCTTCAGTTTCCCCAGAAGTCCCTATTGGTAAGTATTCTATGATTTATGTGAATTCTTCTATGGATGATAGGAAGTTATTGGAAGTGGTGTCCCCTACCACTGGGAAGGATGTGATTACGTAGTCACAGACTAAGCATGTACAAGAAAATTCTTGTCCTAAACTCGACCCTATGGTGTTATTTATCTCTCTGACATAAATCGAGTCCATTCCTGAAGTTGTTTATGCCCCCATTTCATTGTCTCCCATCCTCTGCATGAGAAAAAGGAAAGGGGGATATAGCATGGGTCAACCACAAGCTTTGAAAGAATCTGGGAAAAAAAGTCAAGCTTTTCCATTGATTTCTTCTAGCTATGTTCTTCGACCTAGACCAAAACCAAAAGATAATAGAGACATTGATAGTGGCCTATCCTTGGAAAAGAGTCAAGGGTCATAGGCTAGTAGAAAATCCCACCTTTCGTTGGCGCAACATCAAGCACAAAAGGACATTAGAAATGGAAAATAGGCCACAATTATTCGAGCCCTTAGAGCAAGGAATTTCCACTCTAGGGTTGAGGCATGATTTGCATGTTCTTTAATGTGCTTGGGGTTGGGGGTTCCCCCAAGATTCTATCCCTCAAAAGGATTGTTTAAGCCTATTCTCCTTATGTAGTTATTCTTCAAGAAACTAAGTGTGCAAGCTCCAAGGTCGTGGATGTTCTCTCCCCTTGGCTTAAGGACTGGTCATTATATACTCTAGATTTGGACGGTCTTTTAAGCAGTTTTCTTATAGCCTGGAGTCCAACCTCAAGTATTATGGTGGAGTTGGAAGCTCGGGATTTGGATTTCTCCTTCAATTTCATCAACCTTTATGGCCCATATGCTGACAAAAAACCCTTCTGGGAAGGTTTGGTTTATTCTAGGGATATTTATATTGTTAATCTCATTATGGGGGGCGAAATCAACTTTTCTCTCTCCCTTCAAGAATTTTGGGGTGTATCCCCATGTAGGGACCCTTTAGAATATTTTTTCACCCATCTCCTTGAAACCTTTCATCTGGTGGATCTGGAACCCCCTAAAATCTTCCCCACATGGCAGAATGGCATGAAAGGAGTGGAAGGGGTCTCCAAATGTCTTGACATATTTTTTATTTCTGATTCCTTCTTTGATGGACCATGGACCCTAAAATAATGGGTTGGTTCAGGGGGCCTTTCAGATCATATGCCCATTTTCTTGAAATTGAAATCTAAGGAACATAAGCCTCCTATACCTATGAAATTTGACCATGTCTGGTTGGTAGAAGAGGACTATAGGAATTTGGTTTCTTCTACCTGGACTTGTCTCTATTACGAAGTTGGCTCTTCATCCATGCTTCAATTCCATGAAAATTTGCAGAGAATCAAAGCAATCACAAAGAAATGGGTTGTCTCCTTTAATCAAGGCTCCCAAGTCTCTTTGAAGGAGACAGAGCTCAAAATTAACTCTCTATATGAAGCCAATGTGTCTAGAACTTTCTCTAAAGAGGAGGCTTATTCCTTGAGTATGTTCATTGACCAAAGACAAGACCTCCTAGATAAGGAAGAGGCTACACGGAGGCTTAAAGACATAGTTTTATGGCTTACTTAAGGGGATAGCAGCACAAAACAATTTCACAAGTTCGCCAATTATCGTAAAAATATCAACACTGTTTGGGAGGTGGTCAATCAGGATGGGGTCAAGGTCAAGAATTTTAAGGAAAAGGTGAATGCTAGAAGAATCCATTTTAGCATGTTATTCAAAGATCCCCCTGGGTGTCCTATTTCAGAAATTCTAAGAGTGTTAATATTGTTTCCAAAAGTCTTCACTAAAGATATGAACACGATAATGGATTTTGACGTCACAAAGGAATAATTACAGTCCACCCTTTTATCCATCAAGAAAGGTAAAATCCCAGGACCATACGACTTTCCAATAGAATACTATATTGGGTTTTTCGAGCTCCTTAAATATGATTTGTTGAAGGTGGTGGATGACTCCAAAAGTAGCGGAAAATTTTTGAGAGACATGAATTCAACATTTCTAGATCTTATTCCTAAAAATAAGGATGTGATCTCATTTGAAGACTATAGACCTATTTCTTAATGCAACACCATTTATAAGATTGTGTCCAAAATTATAGCCTTCAGGCTCAAACCTATCCTGAGTGAAATCATATATGAGGAACAATTTGGATTCATCTTTAAACATCAAATCCATGATGTTGTGGCCCTCCCCAAAGAGGCGATGCATTCGATCAAAAGATCTAAAATTCCCTTTGTCCTACTCAAGTTGGATTTATCGAAGGCCTACGAGAAAGCAAATTGGACATTTCTTTGTCTAGTGTTGATCCAAATGGGAATGAATTTAAGCTTTGTGAATTGGATCATGGGATGTATCCAGTAAATTTCTTTCGTTATCCTTATTAACGGACCTCCTTCTAGTTTCTTTGGTGCTTCTCGGGGGCTAAGGCATGGGTGCCCGTTGTCCCCTTTTCTCTTCCTCCTAGTGGTTGAAGGGATTAGTAATTTGTTGAGAAATGTAAGAAGAAGTAGTGCACTGAAAGGACTCAAAGTTACTCCTTTTGAAACCCTTTCTCATTTACTATTCATTGATGATGTATTATTGTTTGTTGAAGGATCCTTACAAGAATTTCAATCTATTAGGAGGATTTTAGATCTCTTCTGTCAAGCAACGAGTATGGAGATAAACTGGTTGAATTCATGTGTTCATTATTTCTTTCCACGTGAGGATTTGTCTCCCCTTCTGGAGAGCATGCTTCCTTTTCCTAAGAAGAGCCTAGAGGAAGGGTTTAAATATCTAGATTTTCCTCTTAATCCAAATGCTTATGGCTTTGAGGACTAGGTGTCGTTGTTCAAGAAAGTGGATTCTTGTATATCATTATGGGTGAATAGATGGTTGTCTAGAGGAGGCAGGCTAGTTCTACTAAAATACGTTTTGCAAAGCATTCCAACCTCTGAATGTTTATACCCAAGGTGCCAAAAATTATTCTTACCAAGATCTGAAAAAATTGTTTTCAGTTTTTGTGGTCCAGAATTCGTGAATAGGATGGGATAATGCTAGTGAAATGGTAAATTTTATCCAAGCCAAAAAAACTGGGTGGTTGGGATAAACAAAACATATACTTATTTATCCAAGCATTGGCTGACAAAATCCTTTGGAGGCTAACGTAGAACTTGACTCCTTGGGGTAGTGTGATGAAGTCTAAATATTTGGGCATGATGTCTATTGAGGAGTGCTTTTGTATTCCCATAAAATTAACCAAAAGAAGTTTGATTATATGGAAAGCTATGGTAGAATCATTCCCCCTTGTAGGCAAGTGGACAGTGTGGAGGATCATGAATGGTAAGAAATTCAGGATAGGACACTCATGGGTCAGAGCAAATGATGACTTTAGTCTCTCTTATGATCGCATGTCCCTTTTGCATGACCAAGCGATATTCTCCCTTTGGGATGCAAGTGCTCTTGATCATGGCAGAATCGAGAGACGTAGCTAGAAATCAAAAGTTGAGCTAGGTATAGAAGGAGAGATAGTTGAGGAATGGCACAGATACATTGGAAAGCTATGCTCCAACCATATAAAACCAGTTTATGAGCATGAAGACTCTCTTGCTTGATCAAAAAATGCAGTGTCAGGTGACTACATGGTCAAGTTTAGCTATAAAGTGCATGTCAAGAACGAATTCAATGGTACCTCATTATGGTGGTGGGAACAAGTATGGAAGATGTATGATGGTCCTTTGAAGTCCAAAATTATGATATGGCTTTTCCTTAGAAACAATATTTCATGGCAAGGATTCAATAGAATTGAATTTGTTGTTGTTGTTCACGGGTTCCAAATTAATACAACTCAACTTCTTCCAAGCTCAAGCTCATTCTCATTTCTCATCTATATATGTTCATTTTGCCGTAAAGTATTTATGTAATATTTACCCCCAATATAGCCTTAGCTTGCTCTCAAGATAGTGTGGTTACACCTTCATTCGTTTAAGTTCACGTGGGATGAAATGGAAAAAATGATAATATCTATGATGTCACAACAATATTATATATCCTTTTGCTTGTAATTTTGAGTGCAAGGTTGATTTCATCCTCTCAAAGACGTGCTTAGGTTTATCAATTTTTCTCTATTATTGATAACTATGGTATACCGATTCGTGCTAATATATTCAGAAGGTATCCCAGTCTTAACCTAAATGTGGGTATCACTTACATTGCACAAAATCATACTGATTTCATTTTGCTCAGAAAAACCTTCATAAGAGATGAAAAAACTAAAGAAGCTTGGTCCTTTCACATTATCCTTTGTGCTCATGGAGTTTTATGTATTATTTCCTTGTTCATGAATCTGAATTAAGTTGCTCTCTATAAAAGGATCTACATAAATCAAATCAAAATTAATTTTACTTATGTATTCATCTTACTTAATGAGTAAGTATTTAATCTTACTTACTATCAAAACAGGGAATATAGCAATGGATTTTGTGTCAAATTGTTTTGACTTCTAAATTTTTTATTAAAATTTGTATTATGTTTTGTAATGTTTAGTAATATTTATTTATTAAATTTAATATTTTTAAAAATAAAAATTATTTTTAAATATTTAATATTTAAAAATTTAATTTTTTTTAATGATTGAAAATTGTGAAATGACAATTTATCTTTACCTAAATGTGAAATTGTCAGAAAAAAAAATATTTAAATTTAAAATAAAAATAAAAATCTAAAATATTTTCATCTGTCCTTAATTAATTGTCATGCTACTTGATTATATGTCCTAATTGTCATGCTACTTGATTATATGTCCACTTATTTAATACACAGATCTACTTGATTTAAAATAAAAATAAAAATCTAAAATATTTCCATCTGTCCTTAATTAATTGTCGTGCTACTTGATTATATGTCCACTTATTTAATACACAGATCTACTTGATTATATGTACTACACTTATCTAATACGCATATCTTCTCAGTTTTAAATGTAAAAGAGTAGTGAATAAATATATAAGTGAATAAGAAATTTGAGAAAGCAAATTTATTTAAAAGAAATAAATGGAATTTGTAAAAGTTGGAATGTTTATAAAATTAAAGGAAAGAGATGGTCACAAAGTTTTTATATATTTAATTAAATGAAAGACTCAAAAAGTATTAATAATGCATTGATAATCATTTTAAACTAAAATAATGTATATAAGATATTTAGTATAGTCTATTTTTTTAAACTAAAATAATCCATATAAGATATTTAGTGTAGTATATTTATTTATGGAGAAGAATTTAGAAACAAATGTGTAAATAAAAAAGTTTATTATACCTTTCAGTTTTATTATATACTTTAATTTTTATCATTTTTAAATAAAAAAAAAAATTGAAATTAAATGTTTTCACTTTTATTATACATTTTAATTTTTATCATTTTTAAATTTATTTATTTTTAAATTAAATGTTTCCAATTTTTAATTGGAGAAAAAATTTGAGTTAAATTTTTTTATTGGGATTGAGAAATATTTGTAAAAAAAAAACATTTATTAAAAAATATAAAGTTTCAAAAATATATCATAACAATATTAAGTCTTTTACCTTGATAATAATTTTATAAGTATATTTTTAAGACAGGTTGAAGAAAGCACTCGTTATTGAGTGAAGGAGACTTAGAAGAAAAGAAAGCACACTCATTCTTGAGGACAAAGCTCCAGGCTCCAGGTTTGATTAATCAAGTTGATAAGACTCAAAGGTACACATGACAAGTTGATGACCACCTCTTTACAAGTAACCACTATAGTTGAGATAACAGTATTTGTAAAGTATTATACTTGATATCATGTGAGCATATAGAGGTAAATACTTAATGTAATCATTTGCCTGATACAACTAACACCTCCTCTAAGAGAAACCTTGTGTGTTAGTTCCAGGTTGTCATGGAGGAATGTTCGATCACAACACTATAAGAGTGTTGACCTCATTTCGTAGTGTATCTCTTACTTTTGATCATTGCTTCGGACAAGCCACGAGTGATAGCTTTAAAGGAGCTACCGTGATGATTATTCGTGCTATTGTTTTATCTATTATTATCAAAAGGATATTATTCTTGCTGCTTGTTTTATTGAGCTTGTTTCAGGTCACAGGTGATAACCTTGAGAAAGCTATAGTGAAGGTTGCAGAAGGCAACATATTATATGAGACATGAAGCTGACTATGTACATGACCATATACACTCATGCACCAAAGAAGATGAAGAAGAAGCTATCTCTTCAGATTCAAAATATTTCATATGAAGATCGACTAAAAGGAGCAAAAGGCTCTAAAGATGACCAAACATTAGAACGAGAAGAAGATCTTGTTTGAAGCCTGACTCTGTCTTCCATATTTAGACTTGGTATGTAACACCAAGTATACCCTGTAAGAGATGATGAAGTCCTTGTAGACTCTGAAGAAATCAAGAGTAAGCCTGATCTCAGAAAGGATCAGATGAAGAGACAACTTCCAGGACTGGAAGACAGATGTCATGAGAAGACTAGATCGTAACTTCAGAGACTCCTAGGAGATATGAAATCTCTGGGATGATTCGCTTGTTTCAGTGACAAAGAAGGAAGCCAGTCATAAAGAATAGGATATGAATTCTTCTGTGAGAAGAGAAGTCAGTATTGACTTCCAATATTGATCTATACAGATCAAACGTGTTGCAAATGTACAAAGATTGATGTATGTCCAGAGGATTCTCCCAACAAAAAGGGAGAAGACTATGACGAGACACTTATTGAAGAAACAGTTCCAATACTTATGAAGACAACCAGAACAACGATGATTCATATAGTATAAGATGCAGGGGGAGAAATCCCCATATTTAAAATTTGAGTGACAGTTGGTGCAATACATTAGTTGGGTCATGAAGACATGACTATGATAACATTACCCCCATGAAAGAAGAAGAGCTATCCTCAGTATCAGTTATTGAGCCACTCTCAGTTTCAGATGAAATTGTTGTCATGATAAAATAAGAGGAGTTACTCTCAGATTTTAGCAGCCACAGTGAGAATGAAGCAGTCATTCTCAGCCTCAGAGTAGCTGCAGGAGCAGAATCCCAGATTCCAGAAGGAATAGTTGCAGAGAGAGTAGAGGACATACTCCTAGACAATGAGAAAAATAGTGCCTTGCATAAAACACATCGAGCTAGCACATGATTATGCAGATTGAGTTGCAGCTGAGCAAGTGTACCAGATTGGTACAATGTAATGAGAAAAATTGATTTGAAAATTGAAGATAGAAAGACTCATGTTGAAGAAGGATCTGCACGTGTTGAAGCAAGCTCCTAGAGCTTGATATGGCATAATTGACAGTTTCCTGATGAGCTTGGGCTTTACCAAGAGTAAAAACCTCTATTTCAAGGTTATGAATGATGAGCCAGTGATATTGATGTTGTATGTGGATGAATTATTCTTAACTAGAGAAGAAAAGCTCATCATTGAATGTAAGAAGAATCTCGCTTCAAAATTTTAGATGAAAGACCTTGGCCTAATGCATTATTTCTTAGGTCTTGAGGTATGGTAGAATCCAGAGAGAATATTTCTTAACCAAAGAAAGTATGCTGTCGAAATCCTGAATAGATTCGACATGTTGGAGTGCAAGTTCATGAATACACCCATGGAAATGAAGTTGAAGCTACTGGTTGAAACTTCGTCAGAATTGATTGATGCCACACTGTATAGACAGATCATTGGATCGCAGATGTACCTGACGAACACCAGACCATATATTTGTTTTTTCATTAACACCTTGAGTCAATTTCTGGTAGAACCCATACATGTTCACCTAGTTGTTTCAAAACATGTGATGAGGTACCTTAAGGGTACATTAGATTGTGGTCTTGGCTATGATGGAGATCATGATTTCACATTGAGTGGGTACACTAATTCAGATTGGGCTGGAAGTGTCTCTGACGGGAAGAGCACTTCAATGTGATATTTTAGTTTGGGATCAGCCATGATCTCATGGCAGAGTAGGAAGCAATCCAACATTGCTCTCGGTACAGCAGAAGAAGAATACATTATTGTGTGTTCTGCCAGCTGCGAAACTATATGGATTCGGAAGTTGTTGACCAGTCTATTCGACCTAGAGATGGAATCAACCATGATCCTATGTGACAACCAAAGCTGCATAAAGATGACATAGAATCTTGTATTTCATGACAAATCGAAGCACATAGAGATTCGATATCATTACATCCGTGACATGGTGCATCTTGGATGTGTCTGTGCATACCAAGAATTCCTTGTCCATGTCGAGGAATTTTAGTATCAGCATTGTCGTCAACAATTCCTTGAGCCTTTGAAATGCTTCCACGCATTTCTCGGTCCATAAAAACTTCTTGTTTTTCTTCTGCAATTATGTGATCGGATTTTTTATTTTCGAAAAACCTTTGACGAACCATCGATATATCCTGCTAAACCCATAAAGTTGTGTACTTATGGTACGTTTGTCGACGTAGGCCATTCCATAATAGCTTCTAATTTTGTTGGATCCACGGTGATACCTTCACCGGATATAACGTGCCCTAAGTAATGAATCTTCGATTGATAAAAAGAGCATTTCGACAATTTCTCGTATAATTTGTTTTCTTGTAAACATTATAGCACCAATCTTAAATATTCATCATATTCTTTTGTCTTCCAAGAATATATCAGTATGTCATCAATGAATACTTGAACAAACTTGTCCAAGTATTTGCGGAACACCCCATTCATCAAACTCATGAACACCCCTGGGGCGTTTGTCAATCCAAACGGTAAAATCGTAAACTCATAGGGTCTAAACCTCGTCTTGAATGTGGTCTTAGGAATATCTTCCTCGTTAATTTGTAATTGGTGATACCCTGATCTCAAGTCTATCTTGGAAAACAACGTCGCGCCTTTCATTTGATCAAACAAATCGTCTATTCTTGGCAACAGATACTAGTTCTTGATTGTCACCTTGTTCAATTGACGGTAGTCAATACAAAGTCTACATGACCCATCCTTCTTTCTTATGAAAATAACAGGTGCACCCCAAGGTGACACACTTGGACGTAGAAGTCTTAGGTCCAACAACTCCTTCGGTTGCATTTTCAACTCCTATAAATCAGGTGTTGATATTCGATAATGCATTCTTGCTATCGGTTCAGTTCCAGGTTTCAAGTCGATTGTAAACTCCAACTCTCTTTCGGGAGGCAAACCTAATAAATCTTCTGGAAACACATCAGCAAACTCTCGTACTATTGGAAGGTTTTCTAATCCTTCCACCTTGCCCCTTTCGTTTAGTGTTAATATTGCATATAACTTACATCCCTTGCACATCCTCTTCTATAGTTGTAAAGAAGAAACGAACCTCAAGGACACTCCCTAGTTTCTTCCTACAATCACTCTTCTTTGTCCCACATCATCGATCAAACTTAACCGCTTCGTCTTACAGTTGATTATTGCATCATGCAATTCCAATCAATGCATACCGATCACTATGTCGTAAGATCCTAATATCGTGACATATAGGTTGGACTTCGTTACAAATTCTCTCAAGTCAATATTATAGTCTGTAACCCTTCCTCCAACCTTTTGTTTGGCACCCGAAACCATTTCTACGTATCTAAACTCGTCTGGTTTAACTTCCTTTACCTTAATTTTTTTTAGCGTTGTACTGAAGATAAATCTCTATGTAGCACCGC
>ML792264.1:286632-326530 GCA_009831015.1 Picea engelmannii | reverse complement strand
GTGAACCCTCATTGGGTACAAGTGCTCTAGCCTCATCTCTATCCAATCAGTTAATCAGAGCCTCTGACATCCTCTTGAAGGATCTCATCAAACCAACCACATCCCCCACAGCAATCTGCTCTTGCCCAATGACTTTTTCTTCTCCTTGGGGATTAGACCTCTCTGGCATGGATGCTATTGGAGGTGTCGCACCTCCTCCCCCTAACACCATGTCGTCTACATCCACGACGTCCTCTAACCATGATTACCTGCATGGAAAAATTTCAATTTTAATTAACGATAAGTTATTAATCAAGTG
The DNA here is from genome assembly GCA_009831015.1 of Picea engelmannii. Classification (NCBI taxonomy): domain Eukaryota; kingdom Viridiplantae; phylum Streptophyta; class Pinopsida; order Pinales; family Pinaceae; genus Picea; species Picea engelmannii. The sequence goes on along the minus strand of ML792264.1, from coordinate 326,232 downwards.
TTTAATACAGTGGAAGGCGTAATGATCCAATTCGCAGGGTTGAACTCACTCTGATACCATATGTAACGACCTTGTCATTACGACAACAAAAACAATATACAATAAGTAAATATATATTTTTTTAGCAATGGGAATTTATGTCATCAGATAATTCATAGCAATGTATAATCAACACGACATCATAATTAAAAGCTACACGTGATCAACACATGAACATAAGGAGCAACACAATTCTACACATCATCATCATAAATAACAACGCAAAATCAACGTTTCGTGATCAACTGAAATAAATACTAATAAGTGATCAACTATGTTGTTGAATAAAAAAAACTATCCACCCAACCTATCATGCATTGTTATGACCTCCAAGACACATAAGCAACGCTCAAGTCCAGGATTCATCTGATTGATTTTGACCATTTAAGGTCTCGGAGCTGACGACTGTTCTTAGGAACAAGGAAGTATCTAAGTCCCTTAATTAATCACAACTCATAACTCCAAACTAGATTATTATTCATACATCAACATTATTTCATGGTGCAAGAGTAAACTCATTACTAAATCAATCATATATCAACATTATCTTCATGGCACAAGAGAGATATAATTATCCAATCAATCATATATCAACATTATTTTAATGGCGCAAGAGAGTCTAATCACTCAATCAAGCATAGTTCAACATTATTTTAATGGTGCAACATAATCTAATTACTCAATCAATCATACATCAACATTACTTTAATGTCGCAAGAGAATCTAATTACTCAATCAATCCTTCAAGTATCAATTGAGGGTAATTGAGTAAAAGAATCCTACATCCAGCTCTAAAGAACCACTAGAGTACAAATGCAATCTTAGTACGAATAGAGACTGAATTCCAACAAACATTAATAATTCATATTATCCCATGGATTGTTTATTACAATCCAAAGCAGGATCTTATAAAATTTCCTTTCAACAGACGACAAAATTCCACAGCTAACCATAAGGTCCCATAAGCCAGTCAAATTCTTGTGCAACACTTAATGAATTCAAAATACCTTTAGGATTCTTTTATAAGGCAATAGAATTATAGTCATAAGAAAATCCTTTGTCCAAAGACGCGGAACGGATATGGAGAAAGAAATGGGGGAAACCCCATAGGGTTTACGCCTATGGAGGGAGCATACCAGGTTCTGCGAGATTTTGAAAGCATCTACGACGTTTTTGTCCAAGTCAGCGAGAATCTTCTGTGATAGAGCTTCTAAATTATGTAAGTTTCCACTGTTTTCCCTCTTTTTGTTGTAACTTGCAGTGATAAGTTTGATCAGATCTATTTGAAGGATCTGCAAAGCTTTAGTAGAGTTTTAGCAGAGGTATAGCAGAGTTTCAGCAGAGAAACTTAAGAGTAGCAGAGTTTTAGAAGAGTTTTAGCAGAGTTTCAGCAGAGAAACTTAGGAGCGACAGAGTTTCAGCAGAGTTTTAGCAGAGTTACAATAGAGAAATTTAGGAGCAGCAAAGTTACAGAAGAGTTTTAGTGAGTTGCAACAAAGTTACAGAAAGTGTTGCAGCAAAGTTATAGCAAGTTGCAGCAGAGTAATAGAGAGTAACAGCAAGTGGAGTAACAACACAAATTTCTAAGGAGAAAGAATAACAAGCATTGGGATGTGCTAGTGTTAACCCACGCACGCGCCATAGCTCTGCAACTCCACTGCTAGGATTGTCGCAGACATGGAGGAGAAGGGCTTGCCTAGGGCTTCCTCTCCTCCCCATCCTCCTCCGCCCCTTCCAAACGATGCCGCTTTCATTTCGCTGATTAAATCTTTGCCCAAGAAGAAGAAGGTTGATTGCTCAAAATTTGTCAAAAGAGTGGAAGAAATGTCGGAGATATCTCTCCCACCGGATATCCCTATATAGGTAGACTTATCAATGTATGAACGCGCGCTTGTGGGGCAGTTCATTGGCCTATGGCCGTCCCCTAAAGCCATTGAAATCTGGGTGATAAAAAATTGGAAGTCATTGATCAAACAGAATGTCACCTCTCACTTCCTAGGCAAAGGTTATTTCCTCTTTGAATTCTCCTCCAAAGAGGATAAGGAGTTGATCTTCAGGAATGACCCATACTTCATGGGACCTCAAGGACTGTACCTAAATAAGTGGGCCCCGGACTTCAACTCAAAAGAGGACGTTCCTTCGGCAATTCCAGTTTGGGTCAGACTGCCTAACCTCCCAATACATTGTTGGAATTGGGACTCATTGAAACACATAGGAGATGTGCTAGGCAAGTTCATTGTCAGGGAAAATAAAAAAGACCAATATGACTGCGCCTGAATCTGTGTGGAGGTAGACCTTGAAGTAGGACTTCCGAAAGCTATCAAAATTAATGTCGGAAGCTGGTCTCATATTCAGAAACTGGATTATGAACAACTCCCGTTCAAGTGTCGGGGGTGCCACGAATACGGTCACTTTGCCAGAAATTGTCCAAAAACAAATGAGGAAGATAAGGGCAAAGAGGAAGGATGGAAACAGGTCAAGAGATCAAAAACTAACCCCAAGGTCTCAAATATGGCAGGACAGGAAAAGAGCAAAGGATATCAGTCCAAAGGCAATAGCATGTCCCAAAAAATCCTCCACCCAAAAGATTCAGGAAATATGTTTGAAACCCTTGACTTGGTTTCTCAAGATCTCCCTGAAAGGGATCTACCTCAGAATGAGCAGACGGAGACTACAAGAATGGAATTCAATGAGCCCATTGAGGATGCAGTGATAAAGGACTCAAGGCATGGGGAAAGAGAACCCAAAAGTGCCAAAGACAAATGCACAACTAGCGATGTGGAAATTCAAGGCTCGGAAGAATCTAAGGAGGAAGGAGAGATAGGAGATCCTCTTACTATGGTCCGGAGATCAGCAAGAGGAAGGCCATCATCCAGGGACAAGAGAGAAAAAGAAACATATAAAGACAAAGTGCAAGGAATTCAACCAACTTTGGAAAAAAATTTGGCTAAAACCCCTAAGCTGGCAAGAAACCAAGGACGGGGCTCCAAGGGAGGCCCTCACTCTCATAAAACTAAATAATGAAAGTGATCTCCTGGAATTGCAGAGGTTTGGGAAGTAAGATGAAAGAAGAATCCATGAAGACCCTAATCATGACAGAAAACCCAGACATAATGCTTATCCAGGAGACAAAATTGGAGGAAAATTTATTCCATCAAAACAACAAAAGTTACTGGAGCAAAGGCAAGACAAAGGTTGTCTCAGCTAGAGGGGCATCTGGAGGTCGAGGCACTCTTTGGAACGATTCTAAATTCAATATGGTAGCTGAGAAAAAAAATGTTCACTGGTTGTTCACAAAATTTCAACATCTAGACTCGAAGGAGGTTTTCAATCTTTTCAATGTATATGTTCCGGTAAATGCAAGGGAAAAGAAATCTTGCTGGGACTCTCTGAGATCCTTAGCGGACGAGGAGGTCCTGGAAAATATTATAATTGCAGGGGACCTAAACATCTCCCTCAGCCAAAGCGAAAAGTGAGGGGGCAGCATTGTAAGAGATCTAGCTCGAGAGTGGGTGGAGGACCTTATCCACGACTGGGATCTCATTGATATCAAGCCTTGCCGAGGTAAGTACACCTGGTCAAATAAACGGGTGGGTCCTGGGCATATCGTTGCCAGATTAGATAGATTTTTTATTCAAAGTTCTTATCTACTTCTTGGTCTTGACACGAAAATGAATATTCTTTCTAATAGCACTTCGGATCATAAGCCTATAAAGCTGACTCTCTCAGCCCAAAGGAATTTAGGTCCTATCCCCTTTTGATTTAATCTTCTTTGGATAAACCAAAAGGACTTTTTAAAGAAGGTCGAAGAAATATGGAAGACGTCGGTCATGGGGTCCCCATTCTTCGTTTGGGAGGAGAAGCTTAGAAGAGTCAAGTCAGCTTTGAAAAGCTGGGCTAAAATCATTCCTAGTCATGCGGAGGAAAGAAAGCAAACCCAAGAAGCTCTTGAGTCTCATCAAGATTACATGGAAGAGGCTGAAATTTCGAGCGATACTCTAAAAAGAGAGGAAGAGTTACAACAAAATTTTAAGAATGCTTGCAGACAGGAGGAGGAATACTGGAGGCAAAAATCCAGAAGTCTTTGGTTGAAATCGGGAGACAGAAACACTTCTTTCTTCCACAAGCAAGCCCAAGCAAGAAGAGGTTACAATTCCATTTCAGAGATTAAGGATGACACACAAACTTATGTGGACTTTTCAAGCATTAAAAAGGCTGCCTACTTTCACTTTAAAAAGCTCTTTAATGAAGAAGAGGTGCAGGGAAGTAGTGATAATCTCCTAAATGAAATACCTACTAAAATCACAGCTAGAATGAATCAGAAGCTCGAGACTAAGGTCACTAGGAAAGAAATAAAGACTGCCCTGTTTTCCATGAGTCCTGATAAAGCACCAGGCCCTTATGGGTTTACAGCAAATTTCATTCAAACCTGTTGGAAGATTGTGAAAAAATATCTACACAAAATGGTTTTAAAATCCCAAGACTGTAAAAAAATTGGGGGCAGCACGAACTCTACCTTCCTAGCCCTCATTCCGAAAGAAAAGGGTGCAAACTCCTTCAATACGTTTCACCCCATTTCCCTTTGCAACATTGGATACAAGATCATCTCAAAGGTGATTGCCAGCAGATTGAAAGGGCTTCTTTCAGATCTCATTCCGAAGAACCAAGGGGGATTTGTTCAAGGAAGGCAAATCATGGATAATATAATCCTAGTCCAAGAGGTGCTTCATTCAAGTCTGAAGAGAAAAGAAAAAGGTATGATAACCAAGCTTGACTTCGCAAATGCATTCGACAGGGTTAGGCACTCTTTTCTGTTCAAAGTTTTGTACAAGTTTGGCTTTGGAACTAGCTTCATAAATTGGATCAAAGCATGCATTTTCGAGCCTTGGATTGCTCTGTTGGTGAATGGGAGAGCTGCAGATTTCTTCAAAGCATCGCGAGGGCTCAGGCAAGGATGCCCGCTCTCACCCATGCTCTATGTCCTCCAAGCCTCTGCCTTAAACTTTATCCTGGAAAAAAGAAGAATTGACCAGGACATTTTAGGCCTTCAAATTGCGAGAGGAGTAAAAGAAATTAACCATGTTTTATTCACAGATGATTCCCTTCTCATTGGTGAAGCTACTGTTAACACTACCTCTCAATTTAAATTAGTGGTGGATGAGTTCTGCGAGGCCTCGGGCAGTCAATTGAATGCTGAGAAGTGCCACTTTTATGGATGGAATGTGACTCAAAATGAAATTAATGCCATAGCCAGATGTTGGGGCTTTGTCGAATCCATGCACTGGACATCTTTTAAGTATCTTGGGCTGTCGATTCTTCAGAAGAAACTTTCAGGTAAGGACTGGATCCCCCTTCTAAAAAAATTTAAAACTAAATTGCAGGCCTGGGGCTTTCTTGGTTGAATCTTGCAGGGAAGACAGTGCTCATTAAATCAGTTTTGAACAGCCTCCCAATCTATCAAGCTTCCCTTATGCTTGCTCCTCTGGGAATTCTCAGAAAAATGGAAGGCATTGTAAGATGATTTTTCTGGAAAGGTGGAAAACATAACAGAAATAGATTGCCCCTTGTCAATTGGGATAAAGTTACCAAGCCATTTTTAGAGGGAGGCCTGAATTTCAAAGATATGAGAATTCAAAATTTAGCACTGGGTGCCAAAATTCTTTGGAGGCAGGTTGCCCCTAAGGCCGGCTAGGCCCAGCGTGCCCTCTGGAAGAAATATTTCTCGGGCCCAAGAAAACGCAGCCTAGACAGACCTGGTCAAGCCGCTAATGGTTCGCAAATTCATAAACTTTGTATGCAAGCCCACACTCTTATACAAGACAATCTTTTCTGGGTCCCGGGGAATGGTAAATCCATCGATCTGTGGGAGGATCGTATAATGAATGAGGCCCCCCTAGCGGATGTCCATGAGCTTCACAACCTATGCATTTGGATGAAGAATGCAGGCTTGGTCTCTCTATGGGACATCTCCATTTGGAACGATAAAGTCTGGCTAGATTGGATGAAGCCGAATTTGCCGAGTAACCTCGAAAACGCTTGGTTGGACCTACGCGCCAGGCTCAAAGGGAAGGCTCCAATACACGAAAAGAAGCATGACCATAGAGGCTGGGGGACGTATACTGGCTCTTACTCTATGGCACTTGGTTATAAAATGTTGTGAGCAATTCCCTATGCTCCCCCATGCCCAGCGATATGGAAAGGCCTCTGGAAGCAGAAGTGCATTCCCAAAATCGATTTATTCAACTGGTTGCTCTGCCACAATCGGATTCTTACAACAGACAACCTTGTGGGAAAAGGCTTCCACGGCCCCTCCAGATGCTACCTGTGTTTGGAGAATGAAGAAAACACCCAGTATATTATGCTAAATTTAAAATTCGCTTTAGAAGTCTGGGGCAAAGTTCTGAACCATTGCCCTGTGCATACATCGCTTCCTTCCTCTATTTTTGAATTACATGCAAATTGGATGCACCATTATCCTGGACAGATTCCAAATAACAATTGGTTCAAGGCCGCTTGGTTGGTCCTGCCAAAGCTGATCTATTGGAAAATTTGGCTAGAACGAAACAGTAGGATCTTCCAGGGAAAAAAGCATAATGCAAATACTCTCAAGACCAAGATTTTAACTACCCTCAAAGATTTCCTGAAGGAGTATATACGGACCATCACCGATAAAAATCTCTCCCCTCATGAGGTGGAATGGGGGAAAGCGTTGGGGTTGCATTTCTCCAACGCAGAAATCCAGCCGATAAAGGGAAAAGACTGGCAAATTAGAATGCCAAAAAACAGCCTCAGCAATTGGAACAAGGAAAATTGTTGCTACTCTTTGTTTTTCGATGGGGCAGCAAAAGGCAATCTGGGGAATGTTGGTGCAGGTGGAGTCATCAAGAATATAGAGGGACAAATTGAGCACAGGTATGCGTGGGGATTAGGCCAAGATACCAATACCCAAGCAGAGGCGATGGCCTTGATGCAAGGTCTCAAGATCTTACAAAAGGCACGCATCAAGGAAGCAAAGATCATCGGCGATTCCCAAACACTCATAAAAATGCTAGTGGAAAACTCAAATCCGAAGGACCTCCAACTATCTAGATTGATGGGGAGAATTAAAAAGATTGTCATCTCCTTCCAAAAGATCAGTTTCTTCCATGTTATGAGGAACAACAACAAAGAGGCGAACGCGGAAGCAAATAGAGCTACTCTTCTTCCTGTGGGCACTCTATTATGGAACGATAAGGAAAATTGGGACCCAATTCCTTAGCTGTGCTTTCATGTTTTTCTGCTTTTTACTTCAGCGGTTTGTATGTGTCTTTAAGTTAGGGGATATCTTATCGCTAAAGGTAATTTTTGAACCCAAGAAACGACGTTATGTCAAAATTAGAGACGGGGAAACCCCGATTATTTGGGAACATTGAGAATTGCCCCAACAAATCTGGAAGATTGTAAATGGGCATTTATGCCGAGAATTTTAATACCAAAACATAATCATTCCTATTAAAAAAAAAAAAGGCAATAGAATTCAATTAATAATCAATTAAAAGGGCATCAAGGTTGCATTGCATATCTTTTTAAAGAATCCAAAATCAACTTAAAAATCATGAAGGTAAAGGTTCAACAACTAATTAATCATCATTCTTCATGTGCAAGAATCATCATTTTACTTGATCCATGCTTCGACAATAATTAAATGCAAAAAAGGTAAGAGAATGAAAACCAAAGGATTGATTAGATACGAGAACCATAGTAAGATCCATGTGAAATTTTTCTGCGTCCAACATTCGTACTTGCCTAAGTCAGATTCAATCAATCAGCATTAATTATTAACTACTTCAAGTCACTGTAACCATTAAAATTCTTATGTAGTGCAACTCTAAACTTAAGGGACTTACCTTGATTAAATGGTACAATAAGAACTTAATGCTAAAACGAATTAAAACTCGGGCAAGGGGAGAGGCCCTTTCAAAAGCTGGAAGAAACACAACGTTGGAAGGAAATCGCTACAAGAGAGCGATCTCATTTAAATTGCTCGAGGGATATCTCGATGGTAAATCGCTACAGGATAACGATCGCATTAAAATTGTTGGAGGGATATCTCTGTGGTAAATCGCTACAGGATAGAAATATCATGAAAATCGCTGGAGGGATATCTCTGCAGTAAATCCCTACATGATAGTGATCTCTTTAAAATGGTTGGAGCGATTATCTTTGTAGTAAATCGCTACAGGACAACAATCTTTTTAAAATTGCTGGAGGGATATCTATGTGGTAAATCGCTACAAGATAGTGATCTCTTTAAAATTGTTGGAGGGATATCTCGGTGGTAAATCGCTACAGGAAAGTGACCTCAAAAACTTGCTTGGAAAACTCTGATGGAAAATCGCCACATGAAGAAGTTCATTAAAAAAAATTGTTGGAAGACCTCTGATGGAAATTTCACCACAGGAAGGAAACTTTATTGAAATCGCTTGGAAGGGATCTCTGAGTGAGATTCGCCATAGAAGGAAGTATAAATAAAAATTGAGGTAAACCTGCCAATGGCAATCATACAACAGCGTTCTCACACAAGCAATAAGAGGAAGGCGCACTAAGGAACACTGCCCACTAGAGCAATCTGATTTCTGTGAATGGAAAAAGCGAAGAGAAGGGCGCATTGATGCATGTCCGCTCTATCAAGTAAGAGCATTGGGGAAGGGTGTGTTGGCGCAAAGAGGCCCTTGAAAGGTCTATGTGGGTGTGTGTTTTGCACAGTGGCGATTGAACTGGCAGGGGTGTGGGAAACTGGCACAAGGGGCCTTTGAATGTCTGCGTAGGAGACCATCAGGGAGTTACTCACTAAAATGGTAGAAGGATCTTTCGAACTAGGTAATCGTTAACCTACAATTTGAGCCACAACGAGAGTGTTAGTAGGCTGTGACAGGGACTCTACCACAGCTCTCCCTCAACATCTGGTTTATGTGTTTGGCCCATTTACTCCTTATGTGACTCAGATTAGCAAGTATTTGTTAGCCTGTATCCATCAACTAAACACTATCAATGATCCATATACAAAATCATACTATAAACAACCATATGTCACATATGCATAAATGAAATACTCAAACCAATACAATCCATTCTCTGGCTCAATCCAGAGTCCAAGGAAGTCCATTGATGCCCTCGTCATCCACAATCTGCCAGTGTCATGCACACTCAAGGAAAACTCTTTAATAGCATCTGTCAATACGCATATATCAAATAACATTAAATCATAATCCATCAACATCATCATAAGAATCCATAAGCGAAACAAATAACCATGTACTATAACTAGATCACTTGCACGCAAGCATCCTCAAAGAATAGTCACTAACATGTGTTCACAATTGCGGGTTGTTACAGTTTTTCAGATGTCCAAATCAAGTTGTTTTAAATTTTGGAGAAAAAAGTAATTTAAAAAAAATTAAAATATTATTATATAAAACTTAAATTTATCTTATTTTAAATTTTGGGGAAAAAAGTGATTTAAAATATATATATATTATTATATAATACTTAAATTTATCTTATTTCTCAACGTTTAGTCCAAAGTTTGGTACTTCTGTTTTTCAATGTACAAATCAATTAATATTATTATATAAAACTTAAATTTGGTGATTTAAAAAATATATATATATTATTATATAATACTTAAATTTATCTTATTTCTCAACGTTTAGTCCAAAGATTGGTACTTCTGTTTTTCAATGTCCAAATCAATTTGTTTTAAATTTTTGGGAAAAAAAAGTGATTTTAAAAAAACATGTTATTATTTATCTGTATTTATTTGACTTATTTAAATAAGTATCTTTTAAAAGTAATTCTTTTAATTTTTATTAAAAATTTGTTTTCTTTTTCTTTTTCTTTTTTTAAATATTATTATTAATTTTTATTGTGTGAAAATTTCAAATTTAAGTATTTTTCATATTATAAATGAATTTGTTAATATCTTTTTATTGAAATAAAAAATTTAATATTTTTAATTTGAAAGTTGAAAATTTTCACAAAATTAAATAGAATAAAAAATACATTCCAAAAGATAGCTTGATTTGCAAATTAGACTTGCCTTATAATCTAAGTGTTGTCATTGCTTTATTAATGTTTAATTTGTTTAAAGGGCATGTTATGCAAACTTTAAAGAGGCTCTTCGACTATGGTAGCCTCATAAAGGCGGAGTTGCAGGTTTAATGGAGGATTTTAGTTATAAGCTACCTATGATGGACGTTGGTTTCCATAGATGGTCTCAGAGTTACACTAAACTAGAGTTCATTACACTGGTGTTTAGAGGTGGCTCGGGATGGTAGTTCAGTTTTTCTATAGTTGTCTTTTATAGTTGTCCTAGCTCTTCTGGACAGGTGGGGCCTCTTTTCTACTATTTATTAGTTAGACTATTGTTTATCCCATGAAGACTTTATGTTATTTTTAGCATTTTCTGTTACAGTGGCTCTTAATGGCGCAAGTCACTACGAAGTGATCAGCCTGCATATTTCGTACTTCAGCCATAAATCCATATGTTATTTCAGGGCAAACTATCTATTGTGGTTGATTACTCAACTCCTAGGTGGCAGGGGAACACTGGAGAGTGGAAGCTTCTAATGGAGGATGAGGTCAGTGCACTTATGGGTGCGGTTGACAAGGCGCTTTGGAACAAGGCGGGTTTATTTTCCTCGATGGATGAGTTGTGTGCAAGTACAAGCATTAAGCCTCCATATGTTCCATGCATTAAACCTTCTCCTATGACATCGACGGATTTCCCTACGCAACTTAACACTAGCTTAAAGCATAACCACCACATCAGTCGGGCTCCTGCGTTGAAAACTAACGAAGGTCTATTTTCTGGTCTGTTTCTTGGAGTGAAGGTACGAAGAAACTCCACTGAGCTTAGAGGACAGTTCACTGGAGTGAAGGTGGGGCAGACTTTTCCAAAGGTTAGAACGGAACCTTTTGGGAGGTCGACACTAGTCCACGGGGGGGGAGTTTCTTGAGAGAATAGGGTCATACTGGGCACAGAGCTAAAGTGTGGAAAGATAAAAAGACAAAGAGAATAATGGTCATGGGAGAAGATGTAGGGATTGAGGAGTCCTGCAACTTAGCACTTTGCGCCTTGATAGGGAGACTATCGTATCGCTCTCTGTGTAATTAGCCTATTACTGACTGGATGCAGAATACTTGGGTTCTGTTGCTAGGGTATTCTCCAGAACTTATGTCTTTGCTGAGAAGCTAGTATGGTTTTATTTTTAGAAAATCGGAAGACTCCCTTTTAGTCTTAGAGAAGATTTGGGTTTATGAGGGTAGCAGTTTGATGCTCAAACAGTGGTGAGTCTGCTTTGACCCTACTTCAGAGTATTTTAGCCTTCGTCATTTTGGGGTACTCTTACCAGGCCTACCCCTTCAACTTTGCAATGTCAAGGCGTTGGAAGCTATTGGTAATGAACTCGGTCGTTTCATCAAAGTGGATGAGCTTTCCCTACAGTCGCTAGACAAACGTATGGAAAAGGTTCTGGTTGAAATTGATATACATGCTAGCCCTCTGGAGTCTCTTGAAATTGAATGGAGGGGTTTCATTCTGGAGCAGAGATTGGACTACTTGGGTATTCCATTTCGGTGTACACTTTGTCGAAGAACCGAACATTTAAGAAGGGATTGTCAGCACACTATGGAGGACTCGACCTCGGAGGCTACTATGATCGGGAAGACAAATGATCTCTATTCTCCAGGAGTGGACTCACATGACATTGCAGACTTCTCACCTGCGTCAGTGGAGGCTAGTCCATAACAGTTTAAAGATTCTTTTGTGGGTAAGCTAAAACTCCATTGTCCTTCTCTTTATTTTTCATTATCAACATGGGAACAGGACCATTTGGATAGCTCTTGTATGTCGGATTTGGTTTCTTCGTCTGTTTCCCTTCCTGGGAAAGGTTCTAAGTCAGAACCAGTGCGTTCAATGTCCTTAGAAGGTAGGGAAGGGACTCATAACGTACCCTTACCTATAGTAGAGCCTGTGGCAGATGGGGGACCCTCTTGTTCACCTCTAGAGGAAACTAGTATTGTTCCTGGGTTTAGAGAACCTAATTATGGTGATCTCTCGCTTGATAGGGTGCTAACTACTCTGGTTCCCTCTTATATAGAGGCCTCTAGTCCCATACCTCTACCTACTTATCTAGGGAGGGAAGTTTCCTGTAGAGTCGAGTCTAGTGGTGATCTCGGGGTGGTAACCAATGAAGGGGAGGGAATTGAAAAAGATTACGCATGGTCGAGAGGTCTAGGGTATGAGTTCTCACCCATGGGCCATCTAATTGCAGGTTGTTAAAGTTTTTCAGATGTCCAAATCAAGTTGTTTTAAATTTTGGAGAAAAAGGTAATTTAAAAATATATATACATATTATTATATAAAACTTAAATTTATCTTATTTTAAATTTTGTAGAAAAAGGTGATTTAATATATATATATATATATATATATATATATATATTATTATTATATAATACTTAAATTTATCTTATTTCTCAACGTTTAGTCCAAAGTTTGGTACTTTTGTTTTTCAATGTCCAAATCAATGTGTTAAATTTTTGGAAAAAAAAAAGTGATTTTAAAAAAATATGTTATTATTTACCTGTGTTTATTTTATGTATTTAAATAAGTATCTTTTAAAAGTAATTCTTTTAATTTTTATTAAAAATTTGTTTTGTTTTTGTTTTTTTAAATATTATTATTAAACTCGGAAGACTCCCTTTTAGTCTTAGAGAAGATTTGGGTTTATGAGGGTAGCAGTTTGATGCTGAAAGAGTGGTGAGTCTGCTTTGACCCTACTTCAGAGTATTTTAGCCTTTGTCATTTTTGGGTACTCTTACCAGGCCTACCCCTTCAACTTTGCAATGTCAAGGCGTTGGAAGCTATTGGTAATGAACTCGATCATTTCATCAAAGTGGATGAGCTTTCCCTACAGTCGCTAGACAAACGTATGGCAAAGGTTCTGGTTGAAATTGATATACATGCTAGCCCTCTGGAGTCTCTTGAAATTGAATGGAGGGGTTTCATTCCGGAGCAGAGATTGGACTACTTGGGTATTTCATTTCGCTGTACACTTTGTCGAAGAACCGAACATTTAAGAAGGGATTGTCAGCACACTATGGAGGACTCGACCTCGAAGGCTACTATGATCGGGAAGACAGATGATCTCTATTCTCTAGGAGTGGACTCACAGGACATTGCAGACTTCTCACCTGCGTCAGTGGAGGCTAGTCCAGAACAGTTTAAAGATTCTTTTGTGGGTAAGCTAAAACTCCATTGTCCTTCTCTTTATTTTTCATTATCGGCATGGGAACGGGACCATTTGGATAGCTCTTGTATGTCAAATTTGGTTTCTTCGCATGTTGCCCTTCCTGGGAAAGGTTCTGAGTCAGAACCAGTGGGTTCAGTGTCCTTAGAAGGTAGGGAAGGGACTCATAACGTACCCTTACCTATAGTGGAGCCTGTGGCAGATGGGGGACCCTCTTGTTCGCCTCTAGAGGGAACTTGTATTGTTCCTGGGTTGAGAGAAACTAATTATGGTGATCTCTCGCTTGATAGGGTGCTAACTACTCTGGTTCCCTCTTATAGAGAGGACTCTAGTCCCATACCTCTACCTACTTATCTAGGGAGAGAAGTTTCATGCAGAGTCGAGTCTAGTGGTGATCTCGGGGTGGTAACCAATGAAGGGGAGGGAATTGGAAAAGATTACGCATGGTCGAGAGGTATGGCATATGAGTTCTCACCCATGGGCCATCTAATTGCATGTTGTTACAATTTTTCAGATATCCAAATCAAGTTGTTTTAAAATTTAGAGAAAAAGGTGATTTATATATATATATATATATATATATATATATATATATATATATATATATATATATATATAAAACTTAAATTTATCTTATTTTAAATTTTGGGGAAAAAAGGTGATTTAAAAGAAAAGAAAATATTATTTTATAATACTTAAATTTATTAAAATTTCTCAACGTTCATTCCAAAGTTTGGTACTTCTGTTTTTTAATGTCCAAATCAATTTGTTTTAAATTTTTGGGAAAAAAAAGTGATTTTAAAAAAATATGTTATTATTTATTTGATGTATTTAAATATGTATCTTTTAAAAGTAATTCTTTTAATTTTTATTAAAAGTTTGTTTTGTTTTTGTTTTTAAGATATTATTATTAACCTTTGTTGTGTGAAAATTTCAAATTTAAGTACTCTTTATATTATAAATGAATTTGTTAATATTTTTAATTTGAAATTCAAAAATTTTCACAAAATTAAATATAATAAAAATTACATTCCAAAAGATAGCTTGATTTGCAAATTAAATTTGCCTTATAATCTAAGTGTTGTCATTGCTTCATTAATGTTTAATTTTTTTAAAGGGCATGTTATGCAAACTTTAAAGAGGCTCTTCGACTATGGTAGCCTCATAAAGGCGAAGTTGCAGGTTTAATGGCGGATTTTAGTTATAGGCTATCTATGATGGACGTTGGTTTCCATAGATGGTCTCAGGGTTACACTAAACTCAAGTTCATTACCCTGGTGTTCAAAGGTGGCTCGGGATGGTAGTTCAGTTTTTTTGTAGTTCTCTTTTATAGTTGTCCTAGCTCCTCTTGACAGGTGGGGCCTCTTATCTGCTATTTGTTAGTTAGACTATTGTTTATCCCATGAAGACTTTATGTTATTTTTAGCATTTTTGGTTACAATGGCTCTTAATGGCGCAAGTCACTACGAAGTGATCAACCTGCATATTTCGTACTTCGGCCATAAATCCATGTGTTATTTCAGGGCAGACTACCTATTGTGGTTGATTACTCAACTCCTAGGTGGCAGGGGAACACTGGGGAGTGGAAGCTTCTAATGGAGGATGAGGTCAACGCACTTATGGGTGTGGTTGACAAGGTGCTTTGGAACAAGGCGGGTTTATTTTCCTCGATGCATGAGTTGTGCGCAGGTACAAGCATTAAGCCTCCATATGTGCCATGCATTAAACCTTCTCCTATGACATCAACGGATTTCCTTACACAACTTAACACTAGCTTAGAGCATAACCACCACATTAGTCAGGCTCCCGCATTGAAAACTAACGAAGGTTTGTTTTCTGATCTATTTCCTAGAGTGAAGGTACGAAGAAACTCCACTGAACTTAGAGGATAGTTCACTAGAGTGAAGGCGGGGCGAACTTTTCCATAGGTTAGAACGAATCCTTTTGGGAGGTCGTCACTCGTCCACAAGGGGGTCGGGGGAGTTTCTTGAGAGAATAGGGTCATATTGGGCACAGAGCTAAAGTGTGGAAAGCTAAAAAGACGAAGAGAAGGATGGTCATGGGAGAAGATGTAGAGGGATTGAGGAGTCCTGCAACCTAGCACTTTGTGCCTTGATAGGGAGACTATCGTATCACTCTCTGTGTAATTAGCCTATTACTGACTGGATGCAGAATACTTGGGTTCCATTGCTGGGGTATTCTCCAGAACTTATGTCTTTGCCGAGAAGCTAGTATGGTTTTATTTTTAGAAACTCGGAAGACTCCCTTTTAGTCTTAGAGAAGATTTGGGTTTATGAGGGTAGCAGTTTGATGCTCAAACAGTGGCGAGTCTGCTTTGACCCTACTTTGAAGTATTTTAGCCTTCGTCATTTTTGGGTACTCTTACCAGGCCTACCCCTTCAACTTTGCAATGCCAAGGCATTGGAAGCTATTGGTAATGAACTCGGTCGTTTCATCAAAGTGGATGAGCTTTCCCTATAGTCGCTAGACAAATGTATGGCAAAGGTTCTGGTTGAAATTGATATACACGCTAGCCCTCTGGAGTCTCTTGAAATTGAATGGAGGGGTTCATTCTGGAGCAGAGATTGGACTACTTGGGTATTCTGTTTCGGTGTACACTCTGTCGAAGAACCGAATATTTAAGAAGGGATTGTTAGCACACTATGGAGGACTCGACCTCGGAGGCTACTATGATCAGGAAGACAGATGATCTCTATTCTTCAAGAGTGGACTCACAGGACATTGCAGACTTCTCACCTGCGATAGTGGAGGCTAGTCCAAAATAGTTTAAAGATTCTTTTGTGGGTAAGCTAAAACTCCATTGTCCTTCTCTTTATTTTTCATTATCGTCATGGGAACGAGACCATTTGGATAACTCTTGTATGTCGGATTTGGTTTCTTCCCCTGTTGCCCTTCCTGGGAAAGGTTCTGAGTCAGAACCAGTGGGTTCAGTGTCCTTAGAAGGTATGGAAGGGACTCATAATGTACCCTTACCTATAGTGGAGCTCGTGGCAGATGGGGGACCCTCTTGTTCGCCTCTAGAGGGAACTAGTATTGTTCCTGGGTTTAGAGAACCTAATTATGGTGATCTCTCGCTTGATAGGGTGCTAACTACTCTGGTTCCCTCTTATAGAGAGGCTTCTAGTCCCATACCTCTACCTACTTATCTAGGGAGGGAAGTTTCCTGTAGAGTCGAGTATAGTGGTGATCCCGAGGTGGTAACCAATGAAGGGGAGGGAACTGGAAAATATTACGCATGGTCGAGAGGTCTGGGGTATGAGTTCTCACTCATGGGCCATCAAAGCCAGGGGTGCACACAAGAAAATCTTGACTAATTCTAATTTGTTTGCTTAGCATCTTACAACCAACACTGATCTTAGGGCGCTTAGAGGCATGAAAGCCCTAACAAGGGCCAAATCATGATACTCCTCTACTTAAATGTCAGAGGGGTAGGAGGATGATGCAGGAGCATCTCAAGCGAGCCAACGCAGAGATAAAAGATAGCTGGAAAAGCACCCAGCGCATTTTTTGAGAATGTTTTGGAACCTTAATTGGAACAATTAAATAAAAGTGCACTTGTATAATGTAAACGGACCTTGAGCGATCCGCTCTCGTCCTTAGTAGGTAGAAGGCATTTATAATAGTTAATGAAGGTAGATAGAATTGAATGTTTGATTAGACAGTTTTAGAGCGCAAAAGGGAAACGGGATATAGACACCCTCATTGTGTATTGTAACATTAGTATGGAAATTGTGAGCAAGAGCATACATCGCTGAGAAGAGAGAGAGAGAGAGATGTAGTTTGAAGACACCCATGTACAGATATTTGAATTAATAGAAAAAGAACTCTGATTCAAATTCATGGTGTTGTGTTGGTTCTTTGTGTATGCTTGTTAAATGTTATGCTCATGGTTATTTTACTCTTTCTGCTGTACATTTTCTTTTATGTTGTACATGAATGATTTCTCGTTAAATGTTTGAAGTCTGAGAAGAGAGGAAGAGCAAAAGAAATGAGTTTCAATTGTTTCTCTATCTGAGCAAGAATTCTTGCAAGGAGTGCAGTCAAGGTTGTCCGCAAGGAGTGCGTTAACAAGGATTCAGAGTGTGTCTATGAAGGCTCATATAGTTTTACTTTTTTTCTCATTTCCTCAGAAGTGCAGTTAGGCACAGGAGTCGTGCAATGTGTGCACAGGCCAAGTCTGAATTCATGGTTTGAAACCTGAGAAGTTGTCGGGGACTATTTCTGTAGGGAGTGCGCAAAGTCGAAGGTACTCAACACTTGAAGTGTTTGAAGGTTGCCGCAAAGAGTGCGTGCAAGAGTCTTCTTTTAGATTCGAAGTTAGAGGAAGCTCAGGAAGGATAAAGCCTTTGAAACTGTTGAAGAGCAGCACAGGAAGTTTGTGCATTGAAGTATTGAGAAGGCATCGCAAGTTTGTGTCGCAGGTGAATAAGTTTCACGGAGGAATACTTGGCTCATTTTGCAGAAATCGTCAAGAAAGAAACGGACGGTCAGAACTCTCTGTGGAGAATTCACGAAGTCCCGTGAGCCTTTAGATCTCATAAAGGAGCAGGGGAGTTAAGGTGGTTGTTTTCAAAGGTTCAAGCTCAGGAGAGACAAAGCCATCGATCCAAGTCAACAGGGGTTGTTGGATCTACTCGTGGATTTCCATTTCGGGATCTCGTGAGTTGAAGTCCCAAAACCATTACATCAAAGTTCGCGAAATCGCAGAGAGTCGAGAGGACTGTGTGGGGCCATAAAAGCTAGTGAGGTGGACATGTGGCGCACTGTCGACGTAGAAGTCAATTTCGTTGACCACTTCGGAGTTTCGTGAGTCGAAGTCCCAAAATATTTGCATCAGGACTCGCGAAGTGAAAAATCTCGAAACGGTGAAAAGTCTAGTTGTGGGGCCAGCGCCGAGAACCGTGTCGGAGTCTGACATTTCAGGATTTCTGGAAATAGAGCATCGGGATTTCGGGGTTTGTAGAGCAAAGTTGTATGTCATCGCAACTCGCGAAAGCCGAAAATCCGGAGTTGATATCGGAGTTTCGGGTTTCGGGGGTCTGAGCGACAAGGTGCTCGACCACAGGATTCGCGATATCGCGAAGTCCGATTCCCCAAAGTGTGAAAAAGAAATACCGCGAGGTTTTGCTGTGGGTGTAAATTTCCCGAAAGGGGAATAGAAGAGTCGGTCGAAAGATTTTCGGGCCAAGGAGAGAAGAACGATCCTGTATACGTGGACTTTCCGGCCTGCGGGTTGGAGGGGGTTACGTCAGAGGACCCCTTAAAACTACCTCCCTTTGTAGATTACTTTCAAGAATGGTTCCGAACATTATCTTCCTGCAAGAAACACTGGTAGCCGAGAAAAAGGCTAGACTCTTCATGTACTCTCTCTGTCTTGAGTGGATGATTTGTGTTGTCAGTTCAATAGGGAAGTCTAGCGGACCTCTGGTGACCTGGGACCCAAAAAAAATTTGATTTAATTCCCTTCTTAAGTTCTGGAGGCATTTTTTTGACAGGTACACAATTAGTAGATAAAAAATCGATCTTTCTTTGAAATGTTTATGACCCGTGCTCAGAGATGAAGTTGTCTTGGGAAAAGGTGGATGGTAGGGGTATGTTAGCTCTCAAAGATTTGATCGTAGTTGGGGATCTAAAATTTACGATTAGTGTAGGGGAGGTTTGGGGTGACTAGACACATTTGGACCCGATGGTGGCTTTTTTTAAAGATATCTTTATGGAAAACCAGCTTGTTGACATTCTTCCAACAGATGTGGTACCTACGTGGCGCAATGGTAGGAGTGGTCAAAATAAAATCTTAAAGAGACTTGACAGGGTTTATGTCTCAGAGGACCTCATTTCCACCATTGGGAGATACAAATCCTGGGTAGCATATCCATATGTTTCCGATCATGCTCCTATTCTTCTACAATTGGGTTTTAACACAAATATTGTTGCACATCCTTTTAAGTTAAACTCATTATGACTGTGAGATGACGCATTTGCTATGATAGTAAAGGAAGTGTGGACTGATCACTATTTTTTATAGGAATATGGGGCACAAAGGAGATTAGTTTGGAAAATAAAACAACGTAAACTTCAGGTTAAGACCTAGGCAAAAAAAAAAGGGTTATAGAATCAAATAGCCTTTGAAAAGATTGAGGAGGATCTAGATTTTCATTACAAGTAGAAGTCAAAAGGATTGACGAGCATAGAGTTGGATCTTCATCTAAAGACTTTAGAGGTAGAACACAATAAGCATCTCCTAGTAGAGGAAGAATTGTGGCATTAGAGGAGCTGGGCATTATGGATTAAAAGTGGTGACAAGAATACAGAAAATCATCAATTTGCAAGTCACGGAAGGAACAACAAGCATATTTGGGAGATCAAGGACGAAAACGATCTAATTCACACAAGGCAGGAGGCACTAAAGAAAGAAGCTACCATATTTTTCAACAATTTCTTTGACACATGAAAAAACACCATTGTGGATCAGGTTGCTACAATAAGGCTCTACGCTCGCCTAGTCAAAGAAGAGGATGTTCTTTCTCTTGAAAAACCTTGTACCAGAGAGAAAACTCATGTGGTTCTAAAAGGTTTTGCAAAGGACAAGAGTCCAGGGCCATACGAGTGGATGGTTGAATTTTTCATTCAGTTTTTCGATTTGGTCGAGGAGGATTCACTGGAAGCAATTGAAGAATCTAGGAAACAAGGTGAGGTTATCAAATCTCTCAATTTGACTTTCCTAGCGTTAATTCTGAAAGTCAATAATCCCACCTCCTTTGGCAATTTTAGACTGATCACGTTGTGCAATTTGTGTTGTAAAATTATTGCAAAACTCATTGCAACAAGGATCAAACCTATTCTCTCCCGGTTTTTATTTGATGAATAATTGGGTTCCATAAAAGGAAGACATATTCTAGATGCAATTGGCACTGCTTAGGAGTGTTTACACAATATAAAGATAAAAAAGTTACAAGCTATGATTTTGAAGCTAGACTTAAAAAACATTTATGACAGCATAAACTGGGATTTCTTACAACTAACACTATTACAATCGGGTTTTGGACTCCCTTACCAACTGGATTATGAGTTGTGTGAACACAGCTACATATGTTATTCTAATAAATGGGGAGTTCACTCATTTATTTCAGAGCAACAAGGGCCTAAGACAAGGATGTCCACTTTCGCCTCTATTGTTCATTCTAGTGCTGGAAGGACTCAACTTATCTCTAAAAAAGGCCAAGCCAAGCCAAAGGGACACTGATCAAGATACAGGTGTCCAAACTAATTAAGATTCTCCACCTCTTCATGGATGGTGTCCTCGTAATGTCAAAGGCTTTGATTGAAGAGTGGAAGGTGATTGAAAAACCACTGTGCCTCTTGATAAATCTACAAAAATCTACTTTTCCCTATTATGGGATATAACACGAGGTTCTAAAATCCATCTAGGATATCTACCCTTATGACTTTGTTGAACTTTCTGAAGGGTTCAGATATTTGGGCTACTACCTAAAATTCCTAAACCCTGATAATTATAAGGCAGAGCACTGGCACTAGCTTAATTAAAAATTTGAAAAAAAGGATAAATCATTGGTGCAATTGTTGGCTCTCCCTAGGTGGACATTATGTGCTCAAAAAAGTTATCCTTGAGAGCTAGCATGTCTATTGGATGGCTTTGGCAAGTATTACCAGCTTCGGTTCTCAACCAAATAAGAGAACTAGTCTTCTCTTTCCTTTGGTCGAGTAGTAAGGAAAAACAGAATTTTCACCTTTGCAGTTGGGTGACTATTGCAAGACCCAAATATTGTGGAGGTCGAAGATTGAGGAACAAACATCTATTATAAAGGGCATTGTCAACAAACACTCTTTGGAGAGTCTCGATGAAGAATGGCATCGGGTCATTAAGGATAAGTATTGGCATCGAGTCATTAAGGATAAGTATCTCCCTTACAGATCAATCACTACATGGCTAAGATCAACAACAAATTATACGACATTGGCTTCCCAAACCTGGAGAAATCTTCTTAAATCACTACATCTTGTGTTACATTAGTTATGTTGGAGCCATGGTTCTGGTCACTCTATTTTATTAGGTAAGGATTTGATCATGGGCTTGGGCAAATCTTCTATTTTTACACAAGAACTTGTTGCCTTCCTCGATCAAAGAAATATTCACTACTTATACTAGGCCAGTAGAGTTTTACGATCAAGAACAATATGTTCCTCCTGGTTAGAAAGTGATGAGTTGGGTCTAGTTGGAGAACAAGCTATTGAATGGGATATTTTCAAAAGATCCATGATTGGATCTGGTGTACAACTTACCGACAAACCCGATGCACTAGAGTGAACTAGAGGAGACAACTCAAGCGGCCTCACAGTCAAAAATCTCTACTCTGCCTTAGCCACAAAACTATGGAAAATTACTATAGAAGGATGGAGGAAGAAATTGTGGTTTTGGAATTGTGCTCTCAAAATTAAACTCGGTGTGGCTTTCTATGGAAAATAAAATACTCACATGGAATAATCTCCAACGCAAAGGTTGGATTGGGCCTAGTTACTGCTATCTGTGCAAAAGAAATCAAGACTCTGTAAAACACTTGTTGGATAAGTGCTCATTTACTATTGAAGTCTGGGTTGTGGACAAAAAAGCTCTAAATCTCTCAATTGGCTAGGAATATTATTTGTGAAGGAAAGCTTTGAAAACTAGAATAACCAAAATTAATTGTATCCCTCTTTGCCTGCCATTATCAGCTAGTACATCTGGTTAGAACGAAATAAAGCCATCTTCAATTCTGGGAGCCCTTCTATCCAGAAGGTGGTCTGTCAAACTCTTGGCATTGTTGGCAACTCCACTAAAAAGGTGAAAGTTCATCACTTGAAAACCATAAAGTCTACACCAAAAGATAATATGACAAATGGATGGTTTGATGGGGTTGCACAACAAAATGGTCTTCAAAGTGGCGCTGAGGGTTGTTAAGGATCAATGAACATTTGACATACAAATGGACCTTGAACTGTGAACAAGGTTCAAATACTAGGGCATAACTCTTGGGAGTTTGGGCTACACTAACTCTTGCTTCTCGACTAAACATCACTGATTTAGAAGTTTTTGGTGACTCAAGAATAGTCATAGATTCACTAAACAAGAAAGGAAATCTACAAGTTACACTGAACTGTTGGAAGGAAAGGATCAAAAACAATAATCAGCTCTATCACCTTTTCTCACATCTACAGAGACAGTAATAAAGAGGCAAATTTGATATCAAAGCAGGCCCTTCAAATGCAAACAAGGAAGATAGCTTACAACCTATGGAAACAAGGGTCCTACATTATTTCTAAATTTATATTAGTTGTCCTTAGGGGATGCCATCCCCACTTTTTGTATAGCTCTTGCTCGTATTGTTGTCATAGTCTCACGATCTTTGTTTTTAGTTTCTCTCTTGGGGGTGTCTATGTGGATGCTTGTAAAGTTGGGGTATATATGGTCCCAATTGTTGTTGCCTGCGAGCTAGCTTTCTTTTTCTTTTCTTCCTTACTATGCTGACTTTTTGATGTAATTTCTATCTTGAACACAGTTATATATTATATAACGAGAAATTCTGTGGAAAAAAAAGGTTGTGCACTTGATTTACACATATGTGCAAGAGAGTTCTTTAATGTTATGGATAGTGAATTCTTTAATGCTAAAGATGATGAGTTTCTTAGGAGAAATGATTTCATGGTTTTAGATTCTCTTCCCAAAGGGAAAGATTTAATAACTTTCAAGCACATTTAGAAGTAAATATTTTATAATAGGATTTCATAGCTCTCAAGCATATTTGCCTTTTATATAAAATGGTGTCTTTTATATTAGTTGGGCTCCCAATGGGGGCGCTTATTGGCTATGAAATCATGGATGGGGAATTACTTAATAAAAGGGATGATTTAATAATTCTAAGATGTTTTTTTTAAATGGTGATTTCATAAATGTGTTGTGTTTTACAAAGTAAGTGGTTATTTTTTTTATTTTTTTTAAGTAAGAATGTTTTATATATATATATATATATATATATATAAAGAGCCTCCAAAAACAAACCAGAGTTACAAATTGTTCAAAATTGTCGAGCTGTAAGAACTGAACTGCCCCAAGGAAAAACCAATTCAGCCAACCGGTATTTTGGTCTACATGTCTACCAAACTAGTAAAACTGTAAACAGAGCTGAGAGTAGTAAACTAAAAGCATGAGTAGAATCCCAATAATGGTTAGACATTTGGCTTATAACCTGGCCAGGTGGCGTGGGTTGCCTCGTCCCAGGGCTCCTCTTCGATAGGTGTTCCTCACCATTCCATTTCCGTGTCGACATCCGCATTACCCGCTGTTGGTGCTGCTACAACCTCCCTGTCCACATGCATGGCTTGCCCCAAGTCACCACCTTCCGCTGGAAGTCCTTGTTCGTTCCTACCAAACGTTTATGCTTGGATGTGCTCTGCTACTCCCTGGAAGATGGAGAGGATATGGAGGAGTGCATAGGTCTTCCCGTCCAATTGTTGCAGTCGAAATTGTAGATCCTCCACACCTTGTCGGAGCTCGAAGACCAACCCGTAGAGAATGTCCAGGCTATCCTGCCTCTGCGCGTCTGGGAAGGAGTTGGAGAGAGTGTGGAAAAGGTGGTGCCTCCAAGGGTGGGCGAGTGGGAGAGGCTTCTGAAACCAACACAAGTACGCTGGCCAAAGAAAATGGAGGTACTTCAGGGGGTGCTCGAGAAGTGGAGGCCCTGTCCAAGATGGGCTCTGAGGGTAAGCCGAGCGAGCTGTGCGTAAGAACCAAATCTTCAAGCCGAGAAGAGGTGGCGAGTGGCTCAACTTCAGGCTGCGAAGAGTGCAAGGAAAGTGAAGAGTGCGAGGAGGACGAGCCAAGGGGAAGCATAGGCACCCGAGGCTGAAATGGAAACCAGGGCGAGCCCCTCCTTGGCCTGCCTCTTTGCCTAGGCATTCAGACGGCTCAAGGGAGATGGTTGGGCTGCAGGGAAAGCTCCAGGTGGACGAAGAAACGCTGGAGAGGAACTGGTTGCAGGAGAGCACCAAGGAGTAGGAAAGCTAGAATGAGCCATATCTACGCAACTGGAGGAGATGAGGAAAGCTAGAATGAGCCATATCTGTGCAGCTAGAGGAGATGAAGGCCGAGCCACGTGCAAAGATTAATGCCGCCTTCAAAGAGGTCAGCGATCGAGGGGACAACAAGAGAAGGGAGACACACTAGGCTTAATGGCGCCTCGAACGTCATAGGAGGATTTAAATGCATGGGAGTGGCAGTTGTGCTTGGCATAGATCCATCACATGGCCTTCCCCACGCTGGCCTATGCTGCCCTGTGCGCACCTCCTCATCTTGTCTTGCCATGTGCCCCACACCATCACCCAATCCGGGGGACAAAGTAAGTGATTATTGTAGAGTTAAGGAAAGGACATTATTATAGATGTATTTAATATAAACGATTAACCCTGTGCGCACCTCCTCATCTTGTCTTGCCATGTGCCCCACACCATCACCCAATCCGGGGGACAAAGTAAGTGATTATTGTAGAGTTAAGGAAAGGACATTATTATAGATGTATTTAATATGAATGATTAATATTCCTATATTGTAATTATTATATTGTAATTATAACAGAACAAATATTTTTATAAATTTTAATTTTTTATTTTGTTTTATTTTATATAATATTTATTATATTTACATTTAGGAATTTATAAATTTTAATTTTTTATTTTGTTATATTTTATATGATATTTATTATATAGTTTCACTATGCAAATCCTAAATCATAAATACTTAGGTATTGTTTAAAAGATCTCTACCCTAGATTTGACATAATTTCTATTATCAATGAATTCTTTATTAATATTTTTAGATTTTATTATTATTTTGATTTTTTTTTTTTAATATTTTTAGATTTTATTATTATTTTGATTTATTTATTTTTTTAAATATAATAGTTTTATATTATAATACAATATTACAATATATATAATTAATATTTTAAAATATATATAATATATATTTACAAATATTATCATATTTTTTTATTTTTTATTTTTTATATTAAAATGTTAATTGTTTTCTTAATACAAATGTATCAAATAAATAAAACAACATAATAAATTTTACATAAAAATCTCACAAAACAAATTTTAATTTATAATATATAAAAATATTATTTTTACAAAATAATAAATTTTATATAAAAATCCCACAAAACATATTTTAATTTATAATATATAAAAATATTATTTTTATTGATTGACACCAACTAAGTCCAACCACCCTTTTATCTTTTGAACTTCTTCCTCCAAATGAAAGTATTCAAAACCTACTACATTCGTTGTACCCACTGAATTGTTTCCAAAAACAAACGTCACCTTTTTACATCTAAGAAAAACATTATCATTATCATTATCACAGGGTATTTATAGATATAGAAATTGAAATTTATTATCTTTTTTAATAACGAGTAATCACATGGAATTAATAGATCTGGAAATTGAAATTTTTTATGGGTTTCATGAAGATTTGACCTCCTGTTCTTGAGTCTTCTGATAAAAATTGAATTTTAAAATTTTATTCTATTATTGTAAAAGATTTAATGTAACGCACACATTATTCAAAGCACGCAGAGTTTCCCCAAATAGTTCTGGAATAGTATAATACAAGGACAAACAATATTTTTACTTTCTTTTATATCAAAAGAAAGAAGAATAAAAAGTATAATACAAGGACAAACAATATCTTTATGAAACCAACAAAACACTTCAAATTCCAGTCTCTAAAATACCCAGCGAATATTCATCATCGGTTTATGATGAATAACGGTACCGTATGAAACAAGATTCTTCCTATCCAATACATTTCAAAAAAACTAAACTCCACAAGAATATACATGTTCTCATCGAGAAAAATCACAAGACCTTCATAAACCAACAGAGTTAAATATGTTTTAGTTGAACAGTGAAAAGCCCAAATAACAAGTAGCATTTTGTCTGTGAACTCAGGTTGAGACAGCTTAGTGGATAATGGAGTTTTATAGAATAAACTAACAAGCAAAAGAACATAAGAATAAATACATCGATTGAATTCAAGCTATGGATATGCGAATATAAGAAAAAAAACATCGATTGAATTCAAGCTGTGGATATGCTGTGGTCGCGGGTAGAGAAAAAGTAGTGGACAAGACATCAATAAAATAACACCACCTAACCAAAGTAGGTAGAGCGCGGATGGCGTGAATAAACAAACAAAGAATAGGATCAATCCGGTCTGGAGCAAAAAAAGTCTAATAGATAAGATGACATAAACACAATAATTACCCAATTCAAAACCTAACAAGCATAATTTCCGACTTATATAAGTTTGTCAAGCTTGATGACATAAACACAATAATTACCCAAGTCAAAACCTAACAAGCATAATTTCCGACTTGTGTGAGTTTGTCAAGCTTGACAGAGTTTTGGTTCATAGCTTACCAGATATGTAAAAGTGCCTTGGGTAACTGTTGATGTTTTGGTAGCTGCTGTAGAAACTTTTCTCTAAAAGACCCAAAAGTGCATTGGGTCACTGTTGATGCTTTGGTAGCTGCTGTAGTAACTTTTCTAAAACCTTTTCTCTAAAAGACCTCTTCAATTGATGTTTTGGTCGGGTAGCTGCTGTAGAAACTTTTCTCTAAAAGACCTTTCTTAGATGAAGTATACCTTTTTTAGATGAAGAGAAGATTTCAGGAGTCCAGGAGAAGGCCATTAAACAGTGAGAAGAATACCCAGAAGAGCAAGAAAAATACCCAGAAGAGCAAGAAAAATACCCAGAAAAAAAGCCAACCCACACAGAAAAAATAAAGTAAGAATAAGATTCTCAGAAAATAAGAAGAAATACCCAGAAGATTAACATAGACAGATGGCTTGAAGACTATAAATAAGGAGGACGTCTAGCTCATTTGCACACACAACACACTCTCTCACTGGGTAAAAGGTGTGTGCAAAAATGAAGAGGAAACACAGAGCTGGGGTCTTTGTGATTCTTGGTAGCTATTTTATCTTGTGTGTTCTCTCTAGGGAGATACGCTATTCTTGTGGTGTGCTACTGATGCAGATGTGAGCGCCTAGTGCTAGGGTTTGTTTGTCTGTGGCTATTGAGAACTAGTGAATGGTTGGACTTTGTGAACATGACCTATCTAAGAAAAGTTGCTGAGTTTCTCTCGAAGGTTGTTGGGTCTTTCTACATAATCTTTAGGTTTATATACATTTTTAGGTTTATATACATAATATATCTAAGAAAGGTTACTGAATTTTTCTCCAAGGCTGTGGGTTTTTTTTCTTTTTGAAGTTAACTCAAAACAAATAATCTCGCTTTCTTTTTTCCCTATGTTATGCTTTCTGCTTATGGTGGCTCAGTACATGAGATATATGCTAATGTTTACGCTGGCTCAGTACATGGGATACATGCCAATGGTAATAAAATAAAAGAACACTGGCAACTCTAATCTAACAGTACCTTCATATACAACAAAAATAAATAGATTTGCAACAAAGATAAATAGATTTTAGTGGAAAAATAAAGAAAAACCCCGTATCATTAGTAGCATCTAGTCTGTTATCTCAGGTTGAGACAGCTTACCTATTAATGGAGTTTATAGAATTATTTTACAAACAAATGAAAATAAGAACAAGAAAAACATCGAGGGAATTCTAGCTGTGGAGATTATCTGGTCACGGGTTGAGATAATCTAGTGGATAAAATGGGACATCAATAGATTAATAACACTACACCAAACCACACAAGTAGGTATAGAGAGCAGATTGCATGAATAAACAAACAAAGAATAGAAAGACCGCAAAATATTAGAATCATTCAATCTGTAGTCTAGAGTAGAGAAAGTCCAATGGATAAGAAAGAAAACGAAAAAAAATAATCACCCAAGTCAAACCCAACAAGCATGATTTCCAATTTGTACGAGTTCGTCAAGATTGACAAATCTTTGGTTTATAGCTTAAAACAGATGCAAAAGTGCATTAGGACCCAAAGAGATGACATTAACGTTGGAGATAACCAACCACTAAAATCGTGTAACTATCAAACCAATTAGTCACTTTAGGCATACCAGACTCATCTGTCAGTGTAACTATGACAAAAGCCTCATTTGAACACTCGTCCATGGCTTTATATACAAGTCATCATTCAGATGGCATGACTAAGTCTTGTAATTAAATCTTCAAGTCCATACACATTGGATAATCTGTGACATTGCATAACCTGATAGAAAAGAGAATAATTCTAACTATTTTTAAAATATAGTTTAGCAAATGATAAACGTTCTTTTGTTCTGTTAAAAAATGTGCAAATCAAATCATTCATTCACATTTATAAAGACAACTCTCAACATCTCTACGAGGACAAGACTAGAAACACTGCACCGATAATGTTGCAGCACAAAAGAGAGTTCACTTAAAAAAGAATATCTCCCAATGTTGCACAAAAGAGAACTGTTAAGTAAAGAGGAATATCTCCCCAAAAGACAAAATCAAAGATGGGGATAAAACAAATTAACCATAAAAACCTCCAATTAAAAGCCTCAAAAGGTCTGAAAAATTCAAAGTTACGTGGGGTCCATGTCAAACTACGAAACTTATTTAAACCAAAGTACAGTTATAGACCTTACAAACCTACAAAAGTACTGAAGCAAGAGTTCAAAAACAACATCATATAAATTAAAAATAGTTCAAAATGAGAATTCACTAGCATCAAAAGAGAATTGAATCTTAATTCATGACCAGTCTAGTCAAGGGTATAAGGGGTGAATAAGAGACACAAATCAAATAGGTTTAATCAGACGCAGCCATGGTCTCCGATTAAAATTTAAATTTAGAACTTAAACACATGGAAGATGTCATCAATTGGACAGTAAAGTGAATAAAAAATAGTCTCTATTTTAGACAGTGTCCGGGCTTTGGTGGTAGGTAGAGCAAGGTATTTAGTTGCGAAGAATATTGTTAACAGGGCCTTGTCTAATTTTGAACACCTTATACCCACCAAGGTGTTCAAATCCCATTAAGCAGGTAAAATCACCTCATCCGTTTATTCAAATGCAGTTAAGACCAGATGAAAACCTTTTGGCAAAAGAGATACCCTGCTGAGACTCATTTCAAAATAACCTTTTGGGACTGTAATTAAAAAATAAAAACTAGGGTTTGTAGTGAACTTACAAAAATAATACCAAAAGGTTGGCTGGGATTCCGTACACGATCAAGATATATAGACGAACCAGTCACCTAAAACACAAACTTGACTACGAAAGGACAAAATCACATCACATCCGTTTGACAAAAGCCATACCGAACAGCAATTAAAAACGGAGAGATAAATATGTTGTGAATGCGAATGTTATGGCCAGTCCCAAGGGATCATAATGTTATGGCCAGTCCCAAGGGATCATAGCAGCAGCGCTGCAAAAACTACCCTGGGCAATAGAATATAACATTCTTCTGCTCGGAGGCTTCTTCTTACCTACCACTACTCTAATATGCTGCCTTCAAAAATGAAGAACAACAAATGAGTAGCTCTACGAATAATAGATGCCATCTACGACCAGAATTTATTGTGTGATGTTCACAAAGGAATCTTCGACATCAAACAAAGAATTGTTTACAGTCGCTCCATGCCGTGAGGACGAGGAGCTCTAGCAAGAAGCACTCCATCCCCGTCACTTGGTAATAACAGTAGACACAAAACACACACACTGACATATCGAATTTAATCAATATACATCTGCACCCACAAACCCTAGTTCCACTGCATTACCGGGAGCTTGGTACCTGCCGCCATCTGTATGCTCTATTCTTCCTCCTCTCCTCCCGTCCTCTCCTCTTATAAAGGACGGAATGGTTTAGGGTTTCGTCTTCGTTTGTCACGCTTAGGGTTTGCGTCTTTTATTATATTTTATTGTGAGTTAGGGCTAAGCTGTTCTCCATTTTTTTTTAAATATTATCTTTTTACCCCACTTTGGAAAAAAAAAACTAAAATGTTATCTTGGTGCATGAGGTAAGTACACTTCTTCCATCCCGAAAAACAAAATGTTATCTTTGGTGTATGAGTTAATTACACTTCCAGCAAAAGAAATGTTATCTTGGTACATGAGGTAAGTACATTTTATAGTAATTACATTTTCATATTTCTATAAGGAGATGAATTGAATTGGGATAGTATCTGATTGTATGTATAGGATTAAGGTTACATGTTGTTTTAAAATATATGATCTCAAATACTAGTTTTTTCACAAATATTATATGGGTTGAAATCATTTTTAGGACCTAAAGTATGGCTTAAAATTGTTTTTGATTAGTTAAGAGTTTGTCTAAGGTCTTCCTTGAATGTAAATAAACAAGTTAACGTCGCATGACCCAAACACATCTAGTGAGAGTGGAAATCCACCCCTTTACAACCCACCAACGAGTTATTTCAAGTGGTTGGGTTTTGTCTACACATGATGGCATCGTTGCACATCAAAGTCTTGAGATTGTATCAACAAAGGCTAGGTCGGTAGCCCTAAGTATTGTAGATTTTTTCTCACTTTGGAAAAAGAAAAATACAATTCCATATAAAGTAAAAACGGGGTTGCACTTGGTCTTTGTTTTTCTCAATCATCTTGGTATGAGACATCATGTTACTATATGAGCATTTCACCCTCAATGTTAATCAACCCATCTACAGGTTATGGTTGACACTTCTTTAGGATCTACTTAACCCAAGGAGAGATAATCCAATTGGCCTCACAAACCTCAGCATAAAATTCTAATAATGCATAATGGAGTGTGCATCGATTTAAGTTGGGTTGGCCCCAAGGTTGCCTCCCAAATAATGCTTACCTCATCGTGTTGTAATCAATGAACCAAGGGTGTGTAGCCTCATACTTTATTTCATCTCTATGAAATAAAGTTAACATTTGACTTATACTTATTTCTTTTCAATGAAATAAGGTTATCATTCAAGTCTTAGTGGTTGGGATGGGGAATTTTCATATGAATAGACAAGGTTTAGCTCAATGTGTTAGCTCGAGTGTTTGAGTGTTGTGAATTGAAAATAAGAGGTATCGGGGTCAAGTCCTCGAGTCAACTACCTCTATGATATGTTAATCCTTGATGTCCTTATCAAGTTAGGCATATTATAATTTACATTGACAGTTTACCATGGTTACCTCTCGTCGATGATGGTGAAGTCTCCAGGGATTTTTTACGCATACATGCAAAAAAAACAAAAAAATACTAGGTTCCAATTTCTATGGGTGTAGATCCCCTTGTGTGTGTGAAGGAAGGTGTTTGACCACTCAGAGATGGTTTCTTTATGTCATCAAATGAACTTAAACATGTTTAACATGCCAAATTGGTTTAATTGGTTTCTAATAGGATACTTTGTCCTTTATAAACAAATTGTTGATTATGAATATTGTTGGGTATAGAGTTGAACTTATGCTTCAACTATTACTTTCACTATATAATTTGCATTGTTACATGATGGTCTTTCCATATGTAATATCTAACGAGCCTTTGTAACTTGCTCTATGACACATCCAAACAACACCACCATACAAATCTAAATACAATGCATGTCAATACAAAAATAAATGTCGCACAACTTGACAACTTTTATCATCTTCCTCAAAAGTATAACAAAATTTATATCCAAAATATCACCTTAAATTATTATCAATGCTGAGATATCCCTTTGAGCGAGATGGGGTGAAAAGCATTTTTCTACGAGCTAAATAATTGATATCCCTTGCTCTCCAAATAGTTTATCGTATCAAGAGGTCATGGGAGCATATACATAGGGCTATATGAATACTTATGTCTATGGAGGGTGTATATATTATATGTATATGGTACCAATCATTTGTGTGTAGCATGGTATATGTAGTGTGTGTGCGCTCGTAATTTTATGTATGTGTGTGTATAAGTTACGAGTTTTGAGCAATGGGAAATTTAGAAGCATTGAGCATCATAGTAATGAACATGTTTGTTGCTCAGATATCAAATATTACTTTCCATCTCCTTAGAGACAGTGTCACAGATTGAAGGGGAAGATTGTGTTGGATGACTTTTTTGTTGTTTTAGAATTTTGACAAGAAATTAGCATGATATTTGAACACGACCATTGGCCTCAAGAATGTATCAGGCCATTGTTTTCTTAGCTAGTTAGGTGTAGTTGAATTGATGCAAAGGGTGAGGAGAATTAGGGGCTTCTGTATGCAAATAAAACTAGTTTGTGGATGTATAGTTTTGTGGGTCTATGGATTCATCGGATCTCTTCATAAATCTTAGATGTAGTTGCAGCTCGATGTTGATTTTTGGTGCCATGATATGAGAGAAATCACCCTTGGATGTTGTGATTAGAGTTAGGATCAGGATGGGAGTGTAACACCCCATATTTTGGCCTTAGATAGTTAGAACTTTGATTTTACTCATCTTAGTAATTCATTGCTTAATAACTATTTGGACTTGGTTAGACCAATATAGACATTTGAGATGTGTATATCTAGACCTATTTATGTACTCCATAATGTTATTTTATTGTTATATGTTCATACTGATGATAGTTATGAGAATTGTTCAAAACATGCAAATTTAAATGTGCAATTTTGGTACATGGGTACTAGTTCAAGTTATGTTGTGAATATATAATAGATGCAAGGCATGATAAAAATAAACATACATTTCTTATTTGAACGTCAATACATATATGGATTCTTATATGAAATTGTGATGTATATGCATGGATATGAGTTATTGGTGAACTAACCTACAGGTTGATGAGTTATGTGATAGCTAAATGACTGTAGTGTTGAAGTAAGTTGGATGTCGTAGACATCCAAAAGATAGTGTATGCTATACTTTGTACTAATTATTTAATTTATTATTCAAAATATTGTTATGATTTGTGGTAAGTGTGGTTTTGATAGGATGCACAGCTTGCCCAAAGTGGTTGTTTGATGACGTGACTTTAAGAACAGTAGTTGCACAATATGGCTCGATATAGGGTGTTGACCCTAGTTCTATCAAGAAGGGTGGAGGTATTTCTCATCGAGTATCATATTGACCTTGGTTTTATTAGGAGGGGTGGAGGTATTGCCCACTATGTATCCTCTGAAGCCTGAAGTCGTGGGAGGGTTGTGTGAAGTCACGTTCCCCTATACATGTGATGGCAACTGTTAGCTACCTACTGGGGAAGCTTGGTCAATATGTATGACACTTCTGCTTACATGTTCTATCTGGAGTTAGGTCAATATAGTTGACACTCCAACTTAGTCAAACAAATGAAAGGATATGATGAAAGATGGAAGAAGGTTAGGAAGGAAGGATGATTCGATGTTAGTTGATAATATTACTCGAGGATTAGATGTTCCACTCTTGTTTTCTCACTTGGTTCCAGAACACTCATTTTTATTCCCTTTTATATTTTAAGTGTAATGATTAATTATTGATGAATTATTATAGTTTTGTTAGTTAAAATTATTGAATGATGTATTTGTTGTCATGCATGCCTTGGTGTGATCATATAGGAACTGTGCACTAGAGGCAGTGATTGTTTATCGTTAGCACATGCACGAGCTATGTGTCCGCTAGCTACACACACATACCCTACACATGTACACTAGTACAATTAATTAATGAAATAATTATTAAACTAAATTATTAACTATTTAATTGAATGGTTTAAAGACTGTAAATTATATTGCATACAAAATATCTAGTAGCATTAAATACCTTGTTTGACTTTGATTGATGGTCGGTAAAGTGAATTAAATGAGTATGGTGGGTTGTCATGTACATTTCGAGGAAAATTGTCAAATTGCATTTATAAGCTAGCATGAGACGAAAGACTTTGCATTTTATTTATTGTTATTTTATGTAAGTCATTTATATTTAAGTTTATTTTAACTTTTTTCAAAAATCCAGTTAAGGGAGGTTGATGGTTAATAATGAGAATGGTTGAGGATACTTGGGGAAAGGGGTATGGAAACTTGATAAATAGGAAGAGGAAGTGGTGATGGAGGGAAAGAAGGTCGATAGGTTTGAGTATGTTGAGAGGTTGGATTATTCTTGGAGGAATTATTTCTTGTGACAATCTTGGTTAGAGTATATGTGCATTGTTGTTCTTAAAGTCATGGGCATAAAGGGCCAAGAGACTGAAAGGTTTCTTGGAGCTAGGAAGCTAGCTAGGCTCCTAGTTGGCCGAGAGGATAATTTTGTTATTCCACTCTGGGCAAGTGGGAAAGAAATTGGGAAAAGAATGGTTGGAAACATCTTCATACCACCGACAAAACTACATTGTCAATTATCAGCTTTAACAGACAAGGGGAAGATGTATTTTTCCTATCATGTATTTGTTATTCCATTTAAAGAGTCCAAATGTGTTACTTCAAATATTTTGATGCGTGTGTGTATAAGTTAACAAATTTTATTTCATAGCCTCTCATGGAGAAGCGTTACAGGGAGCGACAATCATTGGCATCTCACCGACTTAGATGGATCTAAAGGACAACTTGCATCAGATATTGAAGCATTCAAGTTATTGGTTAGGACATTTAACCTAAACAAAGGATCTTCGCCTCCGCAGGAAAGATTTGTTAAATGTTTTTCATCCCCTACTTTGCAAATGTTTTTGGATGAAGGTGTAAGCTTGATTATGTTAAGGGTAATAGAGGTTCAACTCCACAAGATTCAAAGGGATTTCTTTTTGTGAACACTTGTAACATACTCGAGCACCACCTAAGAACATCATTGCAACACTACTATGATACCAAAATAATAAGCATAAATGCACAGTGCATGATGACTAACAATCATGCATCTAACAACACTTGCAAAACACCAAGAATAATAATAAACAACAAGTTCATTGCAGCATTTACTCATTCAACTTAGAGTTCTTAATGCATAACAATTAATCCATAAACAAGAATATAAACACAGAGATTTAACACGTATCTTTAAATAACAATGAAACAACCAATTGTAGGGGACAAACGTTCCTTCCAGCCATATATTTGTTGCTGCAGTTATCAGCAGTAGATCACTCCTAAGCTGGGGCTCTATATCCACAAGAAAGGGTGTCCCTCACAGTCCCAACACTTCCCAGACAACTCACTCTTCCTACAGCGATCTCACTCCACCTAGCTATCTTCCACACACCTACCCAACCCAAAGAATGTACCCCTTCACTCCTCTAAGTCCATCAGGCCATACCATTCCTAATGTGACCCCTTCACTACTCTTAGTCCATTGGGACGTACCATTCCTAGTGTGTCCCCTTCACTACTCTTAGTGTTGTGAGAAATATTACCCTGCGGACATGCTAAGCTCCCCTTTGGACGAAGACCTCTATCTTTGGTCCAAAGATAGAAGTGAACAAATGGTTGCTACTTACCCTATAGAACTAACTCAATCAATCAAGTAAGAGAGAAGAAGAATGTGGTGTACCTTGTTGCAATGTTTGTCCTCGCTGCTCCAGTCCCCGAGCTTGATCCCCAAGATCCTTGACGCAACTGAAGTCCTGGAAAGACTAGCAAAGGAACTCTTCATCCTACTCTATATGATTAGACAAAGTAGATCTATCTATGAAGACTGAAACGACAATAGACAAGCAAATGTAGATGTAGGACACGTGAACTTGAAGGGAATATGCCAAGTTTATATTAATTGGAAAGCTAAAAAGAGGCACTTACAAAGCATGCTTGACGATGTAGTAACTTCTCCAAACTCTCCTCGTTTAGCCCATGAAAACCTTGAAATCAAAATGTTGATGCTTCTCCCAAGATCAAAGGTTTGATATCTAAATTATTTCCCCCTTAACCTTGGAAATACCTTCAATATATAGGCTTGAGAGGCTTAACCACCATGAGCTAATCAGAGATGTGTTTGAGGATATGGCTCCTTAAGTTGGGATTAGATCCTAAGATAGAGTCATAATATAGGAGTTGACCAAAACAACCTCCTCCCTTAAAGAGTTGGCCCTTAGAAAAAGGTGGAAGATCCCATATTTTCCTCTAACAAGACTGGTGCCCCCCTTTGGTGAGAGACAAAGCACCATTCGTGCCCCCTTAACAAGGAAGGGGGGGCACTGATGCCCCCTCAACATGAGTAGGAGAGCACAACCCTTCTAAAATGCAAACAAATGGTCAATTTTTCCAAGAAAAGGTATGGTTCTGGACCCCAAATGATTGGTTTCTTCTTGCAAACTGACTTAAGGATTGTGACAAATGTATTTCATGGTGTCAAGGGGTTGCGATACTTAGCAAAGAGAATGCAACACTTGGTAAGGTGCATATGACACTTGTGACAGTACATGTGACACTTAAAAAGGTGTATACGTCACTTTATGACACTTGTGACACTCAAGTATGACATTTTGGTCTGTAACAGATGCCCCATGAAGTGTGAGGTCATAAGAGAAACTGGTGGTGGAAATACTTTACAAATTATTCAATGCAAGGGTGTTGGAGTAGGAGAATCTGGCAGAAGTTGCAAACAATCATCAATCAGTATACATATATGTTCCATTTCTGAGGCAAGCACACCTATACTCAGAATATGATATTACGTAAAGCATGGTCATCGACCAATACACTGTGGATCCATGAGAATATTGACTAAGGATATGGCCACCAAAGATACAATGTGGATCCATACCTCCATGACATGAACTGATCGCAGCCATGAAAAATACACAGCGAAGCTACGAGAAGATCAAACATAGCCATTGATTAATACAATGTGGATCTATGTGACAGTATATATATCAGTAAGATTACCAGCATGGTGATTGTATGATCCAAGTGGGTATTAGTGGCCACCCACATGTTCCAACTCACTCCTCTTATCAGTTTTTAGTTCAACACCTTCTTTTGTACTTCTTTGTAATTGTGGGATTTACACCTATGTGGTTGTCTGAAGCCCTACACATCTTCCAGGTTTCTACTGGTGTCCTCCCACCTAATCCAACTGCCTTATTTTGTATGTTTTCATGCCAACACATATTGTTGTACTTACAGGGCTATTTTGGGGCCCTAACAAATGTTATTTTGGCTCACCATAGTCAAACTGTAGACATAGTCAGATTTTTATGGTGTAATGCGTTGTTCTCGAAAAGACCTTTCCAATGGGCTATCACGCGCCTAAAACGTAGATAGTATGCAAAAGTTGCGACCCTGGGAAGTTAATGTACTAACTTACCCAAACGGGGCCCACATGACTTTTGGCGTTTCATCTCCTAGGGTTAGGTTTTTGGATGTTTAGGGTTTTGGAATTCATGTTTAGTATAAAAATGTCTTCAGAGCTTCATTTTAATCATCTTCTTTTGAATGAGCATAGTCGTCACATCTCTCCTCATAGATAAAGTTTCCACCATTCTAGCGAGTCTTGCACTCTGTATTTTTACAGTCTCTTTACAATTCTTTCATTAATAGAAATCAAGTATTGTTATACTTATATGTTTCTCGAAATTTTCATGAGTATTTCATTGTAATTCCTCTGCTTTGATTTTGTTTCAAAAATAAATCTGGATCAGTGGTATCAGAGAAAGCTTCTCTTGATCGTTTTTCAGTGCATGTCCCCGACGAGGTCCGAGTATAGCTAGTTGGGTCTCAAGTTTTTCTCTCTTGAGGACAATCACTCTCGCACATGGTGGCATAAAAGAAAGAGTGCGGAGCAAAAGATTCTATTAACATGTTGCTTGAGCAAGCTCTTGCACGACAAAGGGACGAAATGATGGAAAATTTTTCACACATTCTTCAACACCTGCCGATAGCAACAAGAACATCTTCATCAAGCGACCATTTTGGAGGAGCCTCTCCCTTCAAGGTACAAATTAATTTTGATATTCCCATATTTGAAGTCCAGATAGATGTGGATGCCCTAGAAAAATGGTTAAATCTATTAAAAGGTTATTTCTCTGTTCAATTTTTTCCAACAGGAAAAAGATCACCTCCACACTCCTCAAGGCTCTCCCCCATGTCAAACATTGGTGGGAAACTTACTGGGAGAAAAGTTCCACAGATGAATCTGGAATATATGGGGCTGAGCCCACTTGAGATTTTTTTGTGGATGCGTGTTACACATTATTTTGGTCATTCCAGTGATCTATTGACAACATGTGTTCATGTTTCCAAAGAGAGTCTTTCTTCCTATGGTTGGGATCTTCTAGAATATGAGGTGGTGTCTGTATGGTTGGGATCTTACTCGCTTCTCTAATTTGGTGGGATCATCCTAATCTCTTTAACCATCTCTCCCTCCCTTATATAGAGAAGGATTTCTCATGGAAAAGGCCAAGGTCAGTTAAGGTTAATGAAGGTGGAATAGGCTAAGATTGTATGGAGAGTTCTGCATTGGATCATTCTTGAAAGCCTCATTTCAATTCATCAAGTCATTGTGGATATTCTTCATTCAAGATTGGAGTAAGTGTGTGTTGAAGCAAAGGGTCATCGAGAGGGAACCTTGCGACATCAAATCTTTGGTTGTAATCTCCACTTTCACTTTAATATAATACAGTGATATGTTTCTTTCCCATAAAACTTGTTTTGTTTTATTGTATGATTCATTGATCACATACATAGGTTCTCATTGAGTATATTATATTGCTTTCACTTTGGTTGGCTTATGTTCCCTTGCAGATTCAATACCACAGGAGCATCGGGGTGGAGCTAGGATAACAATGGCAAGAAGAAGCGATATTTAAACGATATGTTGCCTATCTCTTGTTAAATAGTAAACTCAATGATTAGAGCTTAGGGAAAGCATCATATTTTGTTATGTTTTGTTCTAGATCTAGATGGATATAGGGAGATCTGTTTATGTCCGCATTTATCAATAAGTCCCATAACAAAATTGGTGACCATACTGGGGAAACGACCTCATTTTGACTTTTTGCTTTTAGCCTGCCTTCCTCTAATAATTTTCACTCTCTGAGTCTGTGGGTGATCCATCTGGACTCCCTGGATCTAGAATGCAAGATACCAGATATATAAAATATGCAGAATAGAAACGAAATGCTAGAAATAATAGAATAACCGTAAAATATCCAACATAATCTTCACAATACACAGAAATGATTCACGAAATAGCAACAGAAATAACACTTTGAATCAGATAGCAATGTTCACAGGCCTCTTCGAGGGGGAAACCTCCAATCGAGCAGCGCTCTATTACAATAATATCCAAGATAGGGTTCTCATACCCTCGACTCCTATTTATACTA
>ML792264.1:243623-259783 GCA_009831015.1 Picea engelmannii | reverse complement strand
ACGACTCCTGTAGAATTTGTTGGAGTGAGTCAATTTGCCTTTTATCACGTAGATTTGCCTTAGTTGT
This sequence comes from Picea engelmannii, assembly GCA_009831015.1. NCBI lineage: Eukaryota > Viridiplantae > Streptophyta > Pinopsida > Pinales > Pinaceae > Picea > Picea engelmannii. The sequence goes on along the minus strand of ML792264.1, from coordinate 259,716 downwards.
CTGGGGTGAACTTCTTATGCCCATGTTTGATTTATTCCTGAGTTTAAATCTTGCTTGTGATTGGTTTTCAGTGATTGAAAGTCTTTCTCTGCATTTTGCAAGTTTTTTGCTTGTTCTCATTATCACAAGGATATAATCTCAAATCTTGATCTGGGTGCTTGTTTGACAAATGGTCTTTAGTTTTTTTCAAGTTTTGGATTCATTTTGTTTGTCAGATTGGTTGTTGATCAAGAAACACTTTTTGCTTGCCTATGTCAAAAGGTTTTCGTGTCTTTTTCATTTTTGTCTATGTTATGAATTTGATTTGGGAATTGTGTTGAGAATGTCTTGATTTTCTTGGATTACATTTTCCTTTCGTCATCACACCTTTGATTCCGCTTTGAAAAGGAAAAATTGAATTCATTTATTTTTTTTAGCAATCTCTCATAAGAAAATTTTTACATTCGAAATATTTGTGAAGAGAAGAAATTGGAAAAATTTGTAATTCGTGATTATTTGGAATTGTGTTCATTCAAAATTAAGAAATTGCAATTTGTAGCCTATTGTACTTCAAAAGAAATACCTTCTCCCTACTGTAACTAGAGTTCATTGAATTGAAAAATTGCACATTCATCTCTCTTTGTATTTTATTGGGTCAGGGTCACGACTTCATCAGTTTCGCTTCCATCTCCCTTTTGAATAAGCAACAACCTCCAAAACACAGCGTAAATTTAAAATTTATTAGTCACTTTTATTTTCTAGGGATCTTTTTCACCAACATTAGCTAGGATAGCGCTTTGGAATAGGTTGTAAGGCACACTCTCCAAAGCATCAAAACACACAATAGTATCTTGTGATAGGGAGAGTTCAAATCCAATTGCTACATTTTGTCATGGGAAGCCCTTATAACACAAGGTTCAATCACGAGGTCGCATTAAGACTCACAGAGTTACTCACCCTGCTTTGTTGGTGTTGGTGTAGAGATTGTGCATATTACTGGGGGTCACTTGAAGGTATACCCACAATTATGAGTGGAAGCCTTTCGAGTTGATTTCGGGCTAGATACCCTGCTTTTGTGCGTGGATCGGACTGTCAATTGTTTCCTCAGGCATCACTGTTGTAGTTGGTAACCTTAGTAGCCTATCTCTTTAAGGTCTTTACACAAGGTGATTGTGGAGGGGAAAGTCTTCATGGTACCTGGAATCGACATTGGCCAAACTCACTCGGGCTCCTTGGAGGGTATACCCATGATTATGTGTGGGAGCTTGCACTAGGGTGTAAGTCCATTAAGCAAGTCGCCAACGTAACTTTTCCACCCACTTATCCTAGCCCCTTATTGTCTTGATTTCGCGACGTTGGATTTCATCACCAACTAGTGACTTCGAAATAAGAAGGTTTTCTTGCTTAGTTTGATTCCTAGATTTTATTAGTGAGTGTTGTTTGTTTTCTCTAGTTGGCCATAGATTTTTTTCATTCTTTACTTGGTTCAACCAACATCGGCCTTCACCGTTCACGTAGGATGCAAGGGATACCCCTGGAAGATCTGGAAGGTTACCAACCTTTACTTCCTAACTCACCGGAAGGCTCTCCTCAGGGAGTAGTCGATAACGAAGTAGCTTCTGAAGTTGGGAGTACACACTCTTTGGAAGGATTTCGAATTGTTTTAGATTCCTTAGAGGCTTTCTAACTTCCCCCAAATCCGTTATTGAGTATTAGACAAGACACGCATTTGCTCCAGATGAATTCATCAGGAGAAATTGTTTTTGTTGAAAATACTGGAGTACCTACTGGACCTAACACTGGGTCTGGAGTAGAGGATCCACTTTTTCATAGCGAATCATTTAGGACCCCGGCTCACGTTGTCGGAACTTCTAATTCTAGTTTCGTCCCTTTGATAGTACGTGATCTTTACGGTAACCTAGGAGCTAGTCCCGATCAACCAATGGCATCACAAATGCCTGAGACGTATGTTACCTATACGGTACCTTTAGACCATTTTACTGGTACTACCAGTAGTGTCACCACCGTTTCAAACTAGTTGTTGGTCGGTTCTCACTCGATCCTTCCTCTCCAAATGGCCCATTATATTATGGTCCCACGAGCTACCACAGTTTCTACCGAGAATGTGGTTGTCACCCAAGCTCCAATCGGAACACTACTTCCATCTAGACCAAATCCATCACTTCCCCCTGGGTACAAATCTCTGAATACTTCCATTATTATCCCTACCCAAGTTCCATCTGGAAGTTCTAGAATTTTTGTTCCTCCTGGGTATAACACTGTGAGTCAGTTTGTTCCTACACCTGCTTAGATTCTCTCTAGAGGGCCTTATGTTCCTCCTCCACCTTTGCTAGGAGGATCTCATCATTCTCGCCCTAGTGGCTCCAATCCAATTGGAGGCACGAGTCATTCTGTCAGTTCTGGTTTCCAAATTCTTGTTGGAGGTCAACCTCAAGCTGGGGTGCAACCTCAATTTGGGGGACAACCTCAGATTGGGGCACAACCTCAACTTGGGGGGACAACCTCAGGTTGGAGTCCATAACCCAGTTTATGGACAAAATGCACATGTGTTACAATCTCAACCTTGGAATCTTCCTTTCCAAGGAAATCTACAACCGTCTGGGGGGAAACATCCTCAAGTCAATTCTTTTGTACCCCCTAACCTCGGCCATCCATATCCAGTTTCTTTAAATCCCACTTGGGGTCAAAACTTTCAATCTAATGTTCCTTTCCAAGGGAACATACATAATCAACCCAACCCTGTAGGCTATATGCCTCAAAATCCTCCACAACTGAATCTGTTAGGATTATCTAATTATTTGCAAACTGCTTATGGTCCTACTGGTATACCTACGGGGATTCTCCCTCAAAACTACCAGTTTCCTCAAGTGAACCGACAGTTGTCTTTTCTAGCCACTTTGGATTTACCTGGTTTGTCTAGGATTTTGAATGATCCTATTCTACATTCTCTTTATTGGCCCGTTATACCGGCCAAATTACTGTCCGACATTCCTAAATTTGACGGCCGAGCGGGAGAATATCTGAATAACCATGTTATGACTTTTCATCTATGGTGTTCATCCAACTCCTTGATGGATGAATCCATCAGATTATGACTTTTCCAACGAACTCTCATGGGTTCGACAACAAAATGGTACATCGAGTTACCGCTAATGACTTTAACACCCTAGCCATGGCCTTTTTGACACATTACCAATTGTCGATTCGATACGAGACATGAACCGAAATTTTGAGTTATTTCAAGCAATCCTTGTCCACTCATATTTCTGATCACATCCATGAGTGGAGGAGGAGACGACGTTTAATCAAAGTTCCCCTTCCTGATCAACTATTGGTCGAGTGGTTCACCAAATCACTCATCAGACCTACATCTCGTGATGTCACCATGGGTGGTGTTGTCACTGAAGATCAGGCGATTAGTCATGCTCAATATCTAGATCTCATTTATTCGCAAACGAGAACACTTTATGATTTGATCCCTGACGCTCCTCGTCCTTCCACAAATCCTACCCCAACACCTCCAACAACTTCTCATGATGTTGATGGTGTGATTGGCACCTTTCATGCTGAGACCCAATCCGTGCACGACGGTCACACCAATCCCAAATCTAATAATTCTAATATACAACACACTCCTGCTCCTACTCCTTCCACCGGTAAGACTATTGAGATTAATACCGTCCAATCCACACCTACCGGGAAAAATCAAAATAAAAAGAAAGGGAAGGGTAAGAACAAGGAGGAAAAGAATAATAATCCACAATCTGATAAAGCCAAAACGCAAACCGCTGATGAGAGAGATAAACGTAAACCTTGTTACCCTTGTCTTATTTGTGGTGACAATCATTACATGAAAGATTGTCTAAGACACGTTGAGGTTACTAAGTTCCTCCAAGGGACCGGGAAACCTTCTACACCTGTCGTTTTTTCACAACCTTTCCCTTCTCAGTGGTAATCCCAACTGGTCATTCATGACCAAGCTTCTCCTTCTACCTCATCTTATGTCCTTATGTTTACTAGTGACTCTAAAAAGAACGAAGTTGCAATCGCAACTCGAGCCGAAGATTACTCTACGTCAAAAGAGAAATTTGATGATATACCACCTTCGTTGGTTCAACCTTCTCCCCCAACTTCACCTCCCAATGGTCCTCTTCATCTCGAAAGATTGGGTCTTGATATAATTCTTCACCATCCTCCCAGGGGCGTTGTTCGAAAGTCTGCATTCAATCCTCGCGCGCGTGCTGCCCAAAACTACAATATTGTAGAATATCTTGCGCAAGCACCCTCCGCGATGTCATCTCTTGAAATCCTTCAAAGTTATCCTACTCAACGAAAGGCACTGTTAAAGGCTATTGGTGCAATTGATCCCACAGATACCAATTTAATAATCTTTGAATTGGAAGATCACATTCCAAGGCTTGCTCCTCAGCTAGCATTTTAGATCCAAGTTGTTGTTGAAAACAAGAATATCTGTAGAATCGTTATCAATGAAGGAGCCTCGACTTGCGTTATGTCTGTTACTTGTTGGAAATCTATTGGCTCTCCCGCCCTCACCGAATCACACAATACACTTAAGGCATTTAATGGTACAGGTTTTAAACCTTACGGTGTTCTTCCCTTGTTGTCTATTACGTTGGAAGGTAAATCAGTCAATGTTGAGGTTGAGGTCTTCGATGCACTTCTTGATTATAACCTGTTACGTGGCCGTAGCTGGATTGATTCCATGCGTGCAATTGTGTCTACCCTTTTCTATGTGTTACGTTTCCCGCACCAAGGAAAGGTTGTTACTATTGACCAACTGGCCTTCTTTAATTTTGATTCTCGTACTAGCAACGTTCCCTTTTTCTCGAAGACACCTCCTAGTTACGAGAATGTCAGAGTGGGTCTTCTGAAAGATTCAAATTTGATGGGTACATTTCCAATCCCACCACCTTATATACCCCCTCCTTTTGTTGCCTCTATTAACATGATATCCACCATTGTTCATGAAACCCCTGAGTCATATGACCCATGGTTTGTACCTAGCCTTGGTGATTACCTTCCTTACAACAACAAGATGCCTTTAAGTCCAGTCGAATCCGCTTACCAAGCCATTCAATCGGTAACCCCCTTCTCTCCCTCTCTCTGTGATTCATCTCCTGATCTGTTTCATGTGATTTTTCTTATGGATGAGATGATCATGGCAGTCATGTCTATGGAAGACACTCCCTGGGACGATGGGCATCATCGCTCCATTCTCTTCCTAGAATGTGATACCATAGAGAGTTACCAACAGATTTCGACTCCATCGACCATTGTTGTCATTTCTTCAGTTCCTGAGTCAACACACGATGTTTTGTACGAAGGGAACTTGAGTAACATTTCACCTACCATCCCTCTTGACATATCCATTAAGCCCAGAGTCGTGGAGAATGTTCATATCGGGGCCTCATGTTCTACTGATGAGGTCCACACTTATAAAGCCCTTTTCCAAGAATTTCATGACGTTTTCGCCTGGAGTTACGAAGAAATGCCAAGTATTGATCATGATATCGTTGTGCATGAGATCAAGACATACCCGGATGCTAAACCCGTTCGGTAGAGACTTCGCCCAGTACACCCACGCAAAGTTGTTACTATCAAGCTTGAAGTTGAAAAACTTCTTAAAGTTGGCTTTATCTATCTTGTGGCTTTGACTGATTGGGTATCCAATCTAGTTCCGGTGAATAAGAAACAAGGTACCATCCGTGTTTGTGTAGATTATAGGGACATCAACAAGGCTTGTCCTAAGGACAATTACCCAACCCCTTTCATTGACCAAATCGTTGATTACTGTGCCTACATTGAAATCTTCTCGTCGATGGATGGTTTCTCCGACTATAATCAAATTAATATTTTACCCGCAGACCAACACAAGACCGCTTTTATCTGCTCTTGGGGAACCTTTGCCTACCGGAAATTACCCTTTGGTCTCAAGAATGCTAGCGCGACTTTTCAACATGCTATGTCTTATGCTTTCCATGATATAAATCACATTGTGCAACCCTATCTTGACGATCTACCGACACATTCCATGCGTCACCAAGATCACCCGACACATTTAAGGGTCATTTTCGTACGTTGTCGTTATTATCGTATCTGCTTAAACCCACACAAATGTGTTTTTTGTGTGGAGTCTGGCCGACTTCTTGGTTTTATTGTGTCGATACATGGGATTCGAGTAGACCCCTTGAGGGTTGAGGCTATCCTTAATCTACCTCCTCCTTCCACACTATGCCAACTCCAAAGTTTGCAAGGGAAGACAAACTTTTTGCGTCATTTCATCGCCAATTACGTTGAACTGACGAAAGGATTCACTTGGCTACTCAAGAAAGGTTACAAGTTCATATGGGATGATACTGCAACCAAAGCCTTTGAAGCTTTGAAACTTGCCTTAACCCGTACACCATTATTGTTTCCCCCTGACTATAGCCGAGATTACTTCCTCTACATAGTTGCTTCAGACTCTACCATTGTTATGGTCTTAGTTCAAGAGGATGATTCGCATGACGAACATGTGATATACTATTTGATTCGGAGTCTCACGACTACCGAGACCAAATATCTACATGTGGAGAAACTGGCCTTGGCAGTTGTTCAAGTTGTTCAACTTTTTCGTCATTATATCTTATTACGCAGAACCATTGTTATTTCTTATTGCAACCCTATGCAACATATCCTTACCCGACAATTGCTAGGGGGAAAGTACTCCAAATGGATAGTGATTCTCCAGTAGTTTGACTTGGATTTTGAATGCGCTAAGTCAAATAAATCTTTGGTTTTCGCTGAACTGATATGTGACCTTCCCTCCACTGAGACAAAAAATATAGCAGAGGATTCCTTGCCTAACGAATCCCTTTTTATGATCAGTTCTGATGACGTATGGTACAGAGATATTATTATCTATCTCTAGACTCAAACTTTCTGGCCTAATCTATCTAGTACAGATCGTCATCGTATACGGTATCAAGCCTGCGAATACATTATTCGTGGTGATACCCTTTATAGTCGCGGTATTGACTCCATTTTTCGACGATGTCTCACTTACGATGACACTGAGAAAGTTTGAAGGACTGTCACTCCGGAGCATGTGGCAGTCATATTTCTGAGTATACCACTACACAAAAGATCTTACAAGCAGGTTATTTCTGGCCTTCCTTGTTTAAGGATTGCATTACGACGGTTTAGAAATGCCATGCTTGCCAAAATTATAATAACAAGATAAGATCTCATCCTGCTCCCTTACATCTTGCAGTTTTCGTTGGTCCATTCACCAAATGGGGCATTGACTTCATGACATGTAACCCTCACTCGGTCAGGGGGCATGGATACATCATTGTAGTTGTGGATTATTTTACTAAATGGGCCGAGGTGATGCCTACATTTGATAACACCGGGAAAACTGCAGCATTGTTCATATTCAATCATATCATTACTTGGTTTGGTGTCCCTCAAGCTATTGTTACTGATCATGGTAGTCATTTTCGAAGTTTTATGATCTCTGAATTTACTGAAAAGTTGGGTCTTCGCAATGAAAACTCAACCATCTATTATCCACAGGCCAATGGTCAGGTTGAAGCAATTATCAAAGTTCTCATGACTATGCTTCGACGGATGATAGGAATTCATAAGACAAACTGGTACACGATGTTGTTCTCAACATTATGGGCCTATCAGACATCTGTTAAGTCTGCCACAAGATTCACACCTTTCCAGTTAGTTTATGGTATTGAAGCTATCTTGTCGATTGAATGTGAAATACCGTCTTTGAAACTGGTCGTCGAACTTCTCTCCAATACCTCTGCTGAAGAGGAGTGTCTTTTGTATTTGATGCAACTAGACGAAACCCGTCGTGATGCCACCCTAGTTATTGAAACTTAGAAGAAACGTATTAAAGCACAATATGACAAACATGTCAAGACACATGTTTTTTCTGAAGGTGATCTAGTTCTCCTTTACGAGCAAGATTGTGATTTGCTAGGGGCTAGTAAATTCGAGACCATGTGGCGAGGTCCTTACATTGTCAAACATGTGTTGGAGAAGGGAGCTGATGAGCTAGTTGATTATGATGGAATCCCTTTGAGTGAGCCCAGAAATGGGTTTTACTTAAAGAAGTATTATGCTTAAGTCATTTTTGCATGAGTGTTTGTATTTTAGTGTATCATACTCTTTGTGTGCTTTTTCGTTGTTTGTTTTCGACCTTCAGTTGCTTACCTTGCATTGTGCTTGGTTTCCAGATGTCGGTGTATTCGCTACCCTACATTGGCTTCACTAATGGCGCTAGTCGCAATACTCAGAACTTAGCATTCATTGCATGGGCAATCTATGCACCTACATATGAATTGATTAGTCTACATGGTGTTTGCCTTGGTCGTGCAACTAACAATATCATGGAATACAGTGCAATCATCGAATTATTGACCGACGTTGTTTCACTTGGAATCCGTCATCTTATTATACGACTCAATTCGCAGTTAGTAGTCCTATAGTTGAGTAGTGTTTACTCCATTCGAAGTCCTACGTTATTAAGGGTATACTTACGAATTCGCCTCTTAGAATGTCATTTTGATTACCTTGAATATCAATATATTCCTAGATGTCTAAATACATTAACAGATGATTTGGCCAATTATGTGTTAGACAAACATTTGAGACATTTATAAAATCCAATCACACTTTGTATATACAACAAGTAAGTCAGTAGAAGCCTCAGATATATATAACGATAAAAGTTTTACAAAAAATGTTTTTTGTCCGAAAACCGAAATATAAAAAATGTGAAGCACGTGGCTTCATATACAAATAGAGCATCAAGGATGTTGCTCGCTATAACATGCAATTTCTTGTGCCACTCTATGGAGCAGTCGATCGATGGAAGCAGATACACCCACTATGTGGTGCTGATAATGCCTTGGGATATCGTCGATGGAGACATCCTAGATGTTCATTGTGAGCCCCTCTAGATTCTGCTCTAGGATCTTGTAGTCAACACCAGCTATTCCTGCTACATCAACTCTCTCTCCTCACCTATGGATGGGGGATGAACCGGGACGACGATAAGGTCCCACGTCTACATCATCAAAGAGCATTTTATTAGTCATCGGATAAACAACATATAAAAACATTTTATATTAAAAAATCACAAAACATCATAAAAACAAAAAGTCCTTCTTACCTATGTCCCCCCATTGGGAACCTTTAGGAAGAACCACGTCTGGATCTCCACGGAAGTCTAGTCCAGCATAGGGATAGTCATAGTCATCGACCATAAGCATCTGGGTCCTCAACTAGTCAAAGAAAACATCATTATACTTAATGATAGGACCAGTTACATGTTGTGCCATGAGGTCGACCCACCTCTTCATTCTTGGATCATGTGGGGTAGGTATACCCCACTCCACCTGCAAGCATAAAGATGGGACCCTCTCCAAGGAGAAGGACACCAAAATCGAACTGTATCCAAATTGTTTCATCTCACCACTCCTACACTTGGTCAATTGTTTTTTCATACTTCTGAGAACACCGTCACAATAGTTGAAAACTCGGGGCTCCATACATTCCAGCGCATACTGGAAATAGCTTTGAAGAGCCATATGGGCAGCTGCACTCCCTATCGTGCACGTGATGGTTTAGAGGCAAGTCTCAAACATCTCTTATAGTGACTTTGCTGCTATGCTTCTGATTACCTGGCACACAATGTGCATTGATATAGTGGCTCATAGGCTCGCCCCCCTCCCCCCCTGCTACCTGTAAAGGTAACTCGGGACCCACGACGAGATAGCCCGGTCAAGAAGTAGATATCCTCGATATCTATCGTAAGAATGTGAGCACCCACACAGAATGTATGTTCGTTCACGTCCCACATGTGAACTAGGTATTCAAGTAACCTCAGATGGGCCCTCATGACTTAGATCTTAAAGAATTTTAATAGTCCACACTGTTGGAGGGCATTTACCATTCCTGGGTCATTCCCGGAAAAGTAGTCTTCCTTCTCGTGCTCTCTCTCTCTCTCACCATTCCAACATTCTTACTACGGAAAACCTGCAATGGAACATAAAAGAGAGATTAGTATCTTCAAATTCTCCTTGTAAACTTTTTATTGACAGATACATCTCAAAAAACTTTTTGAATTGTGCATGTTGTAGGCCTGGGCGTCTGTACAGTGCAGAGTCATTGCAGGGCTCAATATAGAGCGCCTGCGACGACCTCTGTGCACAACTACTCTTGAAAACTTAACTCAAAAAGTTATTTTTAACCAATATAAAGCAAATTTTGATATATGAAAAGTTGAAAGAGATGAAAATTACCTGTTCTGAGGAGACAGTTCGTCGAATGATCAACTGTGCCTTCTGCAATCCGCAGTGTAAAATCGAGGTACATAGGGGGTTTTGGAACAAAGTTTGGGTGAAATAACAAATGTAATAGTGAAATGAAGTTTTACCCATTTTTATTGACTTTTTCACTTTTTCGTTTATATTTTATAATATTTTATATATTTCATCTAAACCCTAAAGTCCTAACGACACTGCAAGTGTTTGATTTTTTGCAGATGAAAAATCTAGGAGTGAAACATTGAACAAGGATATGCCTTTTTGGTTTTGTTTTTATACATTTGTCGCATGTACAGATCCTTTTAGAGTTTTTCCAGAAAAACTCTAAGCTTAGTTTTTGTTCTTTCTCGTGCTCATAAATCAATGAGAATGTAACCGAGTATACTTTTGTCGTTTTTTCGTACTGGTAATGGTAACACAAAAAATGAAACTTATGGAGTATCATTTAAGCTCTTTTCACTCTCCGTTAAAAAACTAAAATATTGTCGAACGACCTTGTTCTTTTCATGCTCGTAAAAATATTTGAACAAAACATTTGATGAGCGGTAGGTTATCACTTTTTCAGTCTCATTGGTTTAATTTACGAAAAAGGAATTGATGGAGTTCTCTTTAAGTGTTTTTCAGACTCTCTAAACATGAAAAACCCTCAAGTTTTCTCTCTTTGGATTCGTTAAACAAACATCAAAAGACCCATATGGGACCGACCCACTCCTTCTTAGGGTTCGTTAAACATACTCCGAGGGACTCGTCGGAAGGATGAGCTTACATCAACAAACATATGTTATCCTCCTCAAGCTTGCATAAAAATAAAGAGATACTCGCCAGAAATGGTGGGGGGAAATTGGGAAAGAAATGTGTCTATGTATTTGTGTTAGTGGCAGTAATAGTCACTCTTTAACATGACACCCCCCTTCACCATTGTATCCGGGTTGGGAAATCCATTTGTCTCGCGTGTGACCATCCGCATGTCCATATGTCGGGTCCTCATTGAGTAAATGTTGCCAAGACTATTGTCGTGTCATTCATATGTTCAAGAGAATTCCAGCCTAAATAAGCCTCCTATTGAGTCGACCATCTACAGTTATAAATCTTCTACCATGTCAGCCTTCCCTGAGTCAATTTCAAATCACTTCACACTCTGATCTACTTCAAATCTGTTACTTATTTTGTGTCATTGATGGGGGATACATTAAGGCCCTTTTGTGACGAGTCTTCTCCTATCGACCTCAACTCATTATCTACGAACAAGACCTGGAAATCATTTAGTACCTTAGAGCATGCATGCCTCAATGACAGGTCTCTTCGCTTCCAACAGCGGGTTCACATCATTGACCCCTGATTGGGAGATTTCATCAAGTGTTTGAATTCAACTCACATCCGTTGGATTGTACTAGGGTACCTTGGGAGTCATTGACATAAATGGTGATTTCCCTTACACTTGCTAATTGTTTTCATTATTGACCGGTAATCAAGTGGTTTCTACCATGTTCGACTTCGACATCTGTAATCGCATTGGTCATATTCGTACTTAGGGATGATGGAAATGAAGATCCTGGATCATACCATTCTGTTCCATGTTGCGACAGAGTATTCATGATTTGTATTGACACATAGATCCACTTTGTATGTCTCGTGGCTATGTCCAAATTTGAGTCATTATAGTGCATAGATCCACAATGTATTATGGGTGGCTATGTCGATTCACGATGACATGGATCCACGATGTATATTTAGTGGCCATGACTCATTTTACATTTTGTAATTTGAGTATGGGAATGCCTACCTCGAACGATGGTATATTATTATGTTAATACTTGACTGTTTGCAGGTTCCTGATCGATGTGCTCCTTGTTTCCGACACACACATTCTACAAAGTATTTTGGCTGTCACGAGTTCCAACCTCATACTTTGGGGGGCATTATGTTACACATTATTTTGGTCATCCCAGTGATCCATTGACAACATGTGTTCATGTTCCCAAAAAGAGCCTTTCTTCATGAGGAAAGTGACTGACTTTCTCTTCTCAAAAACCCTATTAAAGAAGGTCGTCGCAAGCTGCACCATATGTAGGGTTTGACAATGCCTAATTGTCGCCCTCTACTCTAAAGCTGGGATGAGACGTCTCCGCAAGATGCTCTATATCTAGGGTGCGACGATGTCAAAAGAGTAAGAAAAGGTCAAGTTTCATGAAAGTTCTAGAAGGGGATCTTCTAGAAGATGAGGTGGTGTCCGTATGGTTGGGATCTTACTTGCTTCTTTGATTTGGTGGTATCATCCTAATCTCTTTAACCATCTCTCCTTCCCTTATATAAAGAGGAATTTCTCATGGAAAAGGCTAAGGTCAGTTAAGGTTAATGAAGGTGGAATAGACTAAGATTGTATGGAGAGTTCTGCATTGGATCATTCTTGAGAGCCTCATTTCAGTTCATCAAGTCATTGTGGATCTTCTTCATTCAAGATTGGAGTAAGTGTGTGTTGGAGCAAAGGGTCATTGAGAGGGGACCTTGCGACATCAAGGCTTTGGTTGTAATCTCCACTTTCACTTTAATATAATACAGTGATATGTTTCTTTCCCATAAAACTTGCTTTGTTTTATTGTATGATTCCTTGATCACATACATAGGTTCTCGTTGAGTATATTATATTGCTTTCACTTTGGTTGGCTTGTGTTCCCTTGCAGATTCAATATCGCAGGAGCACCAGGATGGAGCTAGGATAACAACGGTAAGAAGAAGCGATACTTAAACGGTATGTTGCCTATCTCTTGTTAAATAGTAAACTCAATGATTAGAGCTTAGGGAAAGCGTCATATTCTGTTATGTTTTATTCTAGATCTAGGTGGATCTAGGGATATTTGTTTATGTATTCATTTACCGATAAGTCCCATAACAATGCAATCAACGAATAATACTATCCTATTGATAACTATGAAGACCAGTACATGAGATGGACCACAGTGCGACAAGAGAAGAGCCAAACAATGTTGGAGTTCAAAATTACTTTCCATACCCTGCGCACCAATATGGGTATCAAAGAATCTGAGTGACATGTGCTTCTGAAATACCGTGGGGATTTATATAGGTACATCCAAAACAAAATGGATTTCCTAAACATCTCATCTTTGGGAGTTGTCTATCGATATGTTGTGAAAATCAAGCAGAAATTTAGGCACCAGAACAAATGGGAATTCGAGCCTACAAATCTACAACAACCAAAGCACGGTAAAGACGACCCTAACCAACATCCTCTAGACAACCATTCCAAGACACATGACAAAAAGGGTAAAGGGAAGATGAAGAATGACACTTGGAAGTGGTGTGACTTCCACAAAATCCCCTGGCACAACACCGATGAATGTTGCTCGAAACAGTCATTGGTGGCCAAGGTCAAAGACACAGAGGCAAACCTTGATTCAGAATCCAATCTATAAAATATTGAAAACAGAAAGTTCATCGAATCAGACCCCACTGCTATTGTTGCGATCACAACAATTCAACCAGAAGAATCAGTAAATCCTGAAGAGGAGGAGAGCCTCTTCCATTCATAGATGTGGGTGAAGGTGACCTCGTTGCATTTCATTGTTGAGAACATCAGCTAGAAGAACTTCATCCCAGCTAAGGTCATCAAACAGTTAGGGTTGTCGACAACACCACACCCGCAACCATACAACACTGGGTGGCTTCACTAGGGACGATATCTCTGTGTCAATCAACAGTGCCACCTGTCCTATGGCATCCAACCCTTCAAGGATGAGGTAGTGTGTGATGTTACCCCTCTTATTGTCTGTGATGTTGTTTTGGGCCAACCATATATGTGGAGACGTCATGTTGTCTATGATTCTATACACTAGTGTCATTATTACTCTGGGAGGTCAGCTCTTTAGGATACCAGAGGTAGTTCTGACTATTGCTCCACCAAAACAATGTCGCAAGGTAATCTCTCATACAACAAAATTCATCCTCTTCACAGTATGTTCAAAGGATGCACAAAAGACTGCTACAACCACTACAGCCTCAACACCTTTTATCCAACAAAAATAGATTGTTTCTTCACCTACAATGGTGCCTACACAATGCCTTGTAAAACCTAAAGACAACAGATTGGTGGAGCATATTCAACCCTGCCAGCAACAAGTGTGTGGCAGTCTTCCACAGACCAAGCAACACAACTTCTCCAACAAAGCATGCAACTCACCAAGATTCAGATTCATAAAATGCTTTCCCCTCTTCCCTGGGCACTCAACGCAATGGAGACCATTGTTTCATAGGGGGGGGGAGGATTGATCTGTTAAGGTTTAAGCTATTATTAAATTTCTTTGCATTTCACTAGATAACAACAACATAAGATAGGATCATTAAGAAATACACAATCATAAGAAACACATCATTTATCCTGGGAAACCCTCATGGGGGAGAAAACCCAACAAAACTTGCTTATTATAGATATCCAATACAATGCCAAGAGATAACTCAAACAAATATAGAAAATCCTCTCCCAAGAATGTGCCTCTCTCTCTCTCTCTCTCTCTCTCTCTCTCTTCTCCAACCTTAGCTTTGAAACTTGCTTCTCAATGAACAAGTGAGTGTGTGTCCAAATGAGGTGCTAGCCTCCTTATTTATACAACTTTGGCACGTGTGGATGGAGGTGTCTCTTCACTGGCAGGGCCAACTTCTTCTTCTGGGTGGTTATAACCACCTTTAATATATTCTGGGGCCTCTTTAATATATTATGGGGCTGACTTCTTATTTTGCATGTTACAATTATGTTTTGACCAATCCGCAAAAGGGGATTTGGTCTTTTACAATAGCCAACATGATCAATCTGCAATAGGGGATTGATCTAATGAATAATACAACAATAATAATTAGAATACACTTTGCAGTTACAATATTTCAACACCCCCCCTTAACAAGAAAGATATTCTACGACAACATCAGGCAAGAGAGAGGACAACATCATCAACAACATCAGGT
Organism: Picea engelmannii; assembly: GCA_009831015.1. NCBI lineage: Eukaryota > Viridiplantae > Streptophyta > Pinopsida > Pinales > Pinaceae > Picea > Picea engelmannii. Next base: position 244,393 of record ML792264.1, on the reverse strand, counting down.
GGGTGAGTGGACAACCTCATCAATATCATATTGGAGCACTGACTGGCGTATCTATAAATCATCGGAAGTTTTTCTCATCATCAACACAACACAGAGGTTGGAGCATCATCAACACAGCATGGAGCTGGAGTAACATCATCATCCTCATCAGTATAGGCTAAGGTAACATCATCATCATCTTCAGCAAGGACTCAGGAGCTAAAGTGGAATCATCATCATCATATTCAGTAAGAGGCTGAAGTGGCATCATCATCATCAACTGCATTAACATGGATTAGTATAACACTAATACATCCTCATCATCAATAACAACACAAGGTTGATACAACATCAAAAGCAACAATATCACAAAACAAAGGCTGGCAACACATCATCATAGCACGAGGCTGGCACATTATCACAACAATTAAGCTGGCACATCACACAACAATTAAGTTGGCACACCACACAACAATTAAGCTGGAATCACCATAACAATTAAGCTGGAATCACATCACAACAATTAAGCTAGAATCACAACACACCAATTAAGCTGGAATCACAATACTAGACTGACTTTACGTCACAGCAATTAAGATGGAAGCACAGTACTAGGATGGAATATCTCAACACAACAATTAAGATGGAAGCGCAGTACTAGACTGGCTTTACGTCACAACAATTAAGCTGGAAGCACAGTACTAGACTAGCTTTATGTCACAACAATTAAGCTGGAAGAACAATACTAGGCTGGCATATCTTAACACAACAGTTAAGCTGGAAGCACAATA